>QLOY01016716.1:0-14093 GCA_003313965.1 Megacollybia marginata
CAAGAGATAATAGCATTCAAAGACATGTTTATAACCCACGGAGATCATAAAGCTGAAAGCTGTCACTTAGATATAGATCGGCGGTGTCCAATCCCGACCGTAATAGAGGTGAAGCCGTTCTATGAATAGTACCAAGTATGATTATCAGGAAGAGAAGCTGTCATGTCAATAGATTGCCAAGCTCCTAAGGGCTCGGACATTGATAAGGCAATTGATAATGCAGTGGTTTGCAATTGACTAGGCGATTTTAAAAATGTATATCAGTATGGGATGATAAATGAACATTTATTCCCGTGCGTGGAGTCTAAAGCCGGCACCCGCGTCATTAGCAACTCAATCTTCTTGGATACTCACTGTAGTCATAGTATGTATAGATACAGCTGTCTACTTGCCTGAAATGATGTTCTTCATGTTTGAATCCCTCTCGATGAGAAGTCGGAAGCTTTCCGGCGGAGTTTGAAAAAATCTCAACGCGCGTGACTGCTGAGACCTGTATTATGGTATGACAGATGCACATTAATTCCGGCATGTGCGGATCTATGGCCATGCAAATGCACATTTATGGTGTGACAGACGTCGTTTAAATCCGCGCCCGCGTCTATCCGTCCGCGAGTGTGGGAAGGAGTCAATTGTCTCAATTCCATTCTTTATACATATGATACATTATTGAAGTTATATAAACTAATTTATGTTACTATGAGCCTGTGGAATGGCTTTAAAATGGCTCGTGACAGGCTCGAGTTCTGAGTCGGACTTTGAATGATGTGACAAAGTGACAGTGTTGAAAGAACACTGCGGTCAGACTCTGAGATGTTCATAGAGTTGGATAGATCTATTCAGGCATTGTTCCATGTTGAATAGAGTGACTAAGAGGTAAGTCAAAGCTTTGTGTGGCTTCATATGATGCTTCTGATCATCACATGACCTTTAAGAATGTAGTCATCAACCCGCTAGGCTGAAGACCATCCCGTTTGAGCAGTGGAGTTATCAATGGAGTAGCATGTTATATTGATATCGTACTGATTACTTCCATACCCTTTGAAGGATGATGTCAGGCCTTCAAACTGTTATATTGCTACACACATGATCACATGTGTGGCTTGCCATTGCGTGAGATCAAAGTGTCACTTGCAGTTCTGGCAGTATCTTTCAGGTAGTTTTTTCCATCCATTCAATTGCACACAGACTGCTCAATGCTTGCCTTCCACTTCAGCCCAAGGTCAGCCTGACAATATTACTCATATTTCCACATCAACTACTATCACACATCTGACAATTTGCACCTTGGGGGTAAGAAGAGTGTTTTAATTGGAAGAATGTTTGTTTTTAAATTGGTATCATTTTGCAACATACAGGGTCAGTAAATGGTGCTCTCTGCATATAGATGGATCATCTAATCCCCATTCACAATAGCTATGTCTCTAAGCAGCAATGTTTCAGGGTCACATATTGCCTCCCTTTCAATATCAATGTATTGTTTACATTATTCAGGTTGGATTGAACTCCCCAAGCCTTCCCAATCAGTTCGAGTCAATCCCATGACCATCAGTGTTTGTTGGAGTTGGAGTTGGAGGTTAAAAGCCTCCTAATGATGGTGCTAGACTTACAGATAAAGATTGATTGGTCTTAAATTTAATGGTTGAGAGTCTCCCAAAGGTATGCCTTAAGAGGGTGTTTACTGCACATGTGAGTCTGCTTCAATGATTTGAATATAAGTATAGCACCTAATTATTATAGGCCATCCTTAGCCAGCAGGCCCTTTTTAGCTAGTGGGCCTTCAAACCTGAGTAAGATGGTGGAGTTTGTTTCTTTTAATCCCTGGATGATTCTCCTTCCTTCCCTGCTCCAATATGAAGGCAAATCTGGTGGCCATTGTATTATCCAATTGATGAGACAGGTAGATCAATCTGGCAATGTACCCCAGCTTGTGATGATACAAAATTTCTAGCATTCATGTTATTTTCATGCTAAGGACATACAGACTTGATAACTAACATGAGGGTTGGTTTTTTGTATCGATATGCAGGAAGTGATCAACTATCTGAATTCCATTAATACTAACAGTATTGAGGTCATATAAATTAATTTGTGCCACTATGAGCCTTTGAAAATGGCTTGCAACAGTGTTGAGTCCTGAATTGGACTTTGAATGGTGTGACAGTGGAAGGGTGGCTTGATGCTCTCATCACCACTATAACATATTTGGATTTCTCCCCTGTTACATTTTCTGACAGGCCATGCCCTAAAAAAAGGCTTTTGGACATGGTTATAACCACAGGCAAAAAAGCCTTATAAATGGTTAGATCCACAGCCACTCAAAAGGCTTATAAATCAATGGCAGGGGTCAGGCCTTAGGGCAGGGCTCTTCCCAATTGGGTTGGTGTGTTGGGACAGCTATTATTATATTGACTAGACAACAAATACTAAATACTAGCAAACACCCTTTCAGCCAAGTAATACTGCCCCCACACTGGCTGTTACAGGCAGTATCTCAACTAACCATGCCATAGTGGGTGCTACTAGCTATTATCTTACCTTTGGAGCTTTATTCCATCTATTCAATAGCTGGATTGAAGTATTACATTTGGATGTAGTACCAAATACTGTCAAATAAATGCGCTTTTTTGTTTATTTGTTGCCTTGATGTGAATTCAATGAAAGCATATGTTTGGTGACCAAGTAGATGGTGTGGGTGGTAGAATCCATGCTTCAATGCTGCATTGTATGGTAAAATAGCTGGATTTGATTTTTGCAAGCAGATGTATTACATAATACAGTCAACAAACATTCCTGGCAGGTCACTGTGGCTCTGTTGGCCTTTTATGAGTTGTACCAATCATACATTTCAGTATTTAACTGATAGCTGAATTATAATTCAGTGGGTAGGTGTAGCTACATAAATAAAAATATAACTATCACAGCTAAAGAAACTGGCTGGTGTCACTGTCTGGGAAGTAGTGGTGGATTCTGGGAAGTGGCAGTGGATTTTAAGAAGTAGGAATCAGGGCAAATGATGATGCAGAGGCAGAAGCAGAAGCTGATGGTGAGTATAGTGAGTAAGGGCTGCAGAATATACAGTTGGTGGATTGAGTGGAGGCATAGTAAGTGTTATGGAAGAAGTGGGAGTCTAACCAGGCTAATGATTCACATTCACAGGAAAACTTGCCTAATAACGGCTGAGCACTGAAACAGGATGATTACTGACCTGTAACTCAGTTATGGTGCTGGTTTGTATACACAAAAACAACTTGCCAATAGTATCATGATGTCATTGATTAAACAATAGAAATCTTGACTTTCTCACTGAACAAATGGGACCAATGGAAAGCTAGTTAGACCAGGTGATAGTGCTTGAGTATATTGAACTCACCTAAGAAGTAGAACTTGTAGTGTGGATGCTTTGAGATGTAAAGGCACATTTCATGATTTTATAGACCTTGTGCACGGACCATGTTCACTTGACAAAAACTTGCTGGGGATGCTGAAAATGTGTAGAATGAGTGTAGAAAACATGCTTGAGTGATAGGCAGACAATTAATCCAGATGGATGAGCATGGAGTGGAGGTATAAGGATCTGTGTGTTTAGGGCAAAGCCCTTGCACATTGTGAGTATGGATTGCAAGTGTTGATTTGACCAACCTGGGTGTATTGTAAGAATTGTTTTTAGAACATTATAAAACTAGTATAAGCCTACTTGGAGCCTGCCTGTAGGGCAATCAGAGAGTGCAGTAAATGAAGCCAAGAGTTAGGAAAGTGTAAGCACACAAGCACTTATGCTCTCAGCATGTCAGAATGTGTCAGGCACAGTGGCTGTGTAAGCCACTCTCTGCCTATTACAACATTGACAGTGGTGCAGCAAGTGCAGTTCTGCCTTGCATTTCAGGCAGGTAAGTACTTTATTACTACCGACCTTCTACTAGCTTTTTCCAGGTCCAAATCCATGCTGGTCTTGATTCCCATCAAGGTAAGCCTTTGTTTTGATGTGGCTACATCACCCCTCCTGCTTGCTCCATGAACCACCAAACAACAAACTGCCTACCTTAAAGCTGCTGCACAACTTACTTTGCACAACAGATCAGTGGCTGTGCAAGCAATCTTGCCTTTCGCAATGTTGAGCTGGTTGATGCAAGTACATCCCAGACTTGCATTTCATCCAGGTAAGTACTTTAAACTCTAAGCTCCTTTGAGATTTTCATTGGCTTTTCCCAGTCCCAACTACAACCAGGTAAGTGAAGGTCTTTATGCAACTAAGTCGGTCATGCAGGCCCCAGTTCTGCATCTCCAAATGCTAGGTGAGTTTTCCTGTGTTTAATCCATTCCCTGGCTTTCACACAAGGTTTTTTTTGAGTGAAAGAACCAGCATCAATTATCCAAACCATGCCAACCATCACCATGTCACCTCGATTAATCAGCACTCATCACCATTTGTCAGCAGTCCCATTTCCAACAGATATCTGTGCCATTTCTCGCATCAGTCCCCTTTCATTCATCATTGCCCACCAAGCCTCCTACCCAACTGATGAATCCCCTACCCAAATGATGACAATCTGCCCTCCCAAACAATGCCAATCCCCTTCATACCCAAACAATGCTGATTCCCCAACCTTCACCTCCACTGCATCACCTCAATTGCTCAGTGCTCAGTGCTCATCACCATTTGCCAGTGGTCCCATTTCCAGATATCTGTCCCATTCCTTGCATCAGTCCCCTTCCATTCATCATTGCCCACCAAGCCTCCTACCCAACTGATGAATCCCCTACCCAAATGGCAACAATCTGCCCTCCCAAGTGGCACCAATCCCCTTACTACCCAAACAATGCCAATTCCCTGACCTAACTAATGTCAATCCCCCTACCTAACCAAGACAGCTTGCTAAACTGCACAACCCAATCTATTTGTTTTCTTCATTATTTATCTGGTTGCTTGCTGCATTCATTTTTTGCTGGTAAAATCATCACTGACACAGCATTTGCATTCCCATGTGCAAACAATGGCACACTGTTACCATGTTTGATGGCCATCCTGCCCCATGTGCTCTTGCATACAGATACCCTATTAAATGAGTATATCTGTCTAGCCCTGTATTTATAAAAAAGTATTCAAAAGTCATGGCTATAGCCATGAGAAAGGCTTTTTGGATCTCATGGTTATAACCACACTATGAGGCTTTTTTATAGCTGGATATATCCACTTGGAAAGGCTTTTTGAAGGGGCAAGAGGTGGTTCTGAGGAACCTATCAATGTTGATATGCCAGAGAGGTATAACCCTCTGTTGCCTAGCCAGTTCAATGAGACCATCCACAGTGCATGTCAATTATCAGAAGCTGCTGTTGTTAAATGTCAACTCAGAGAAGGACAAGCATATGATGCTCTTGAGGATGTTCATATAAATGTGCTCAGTATTTGCTTTGCATCTCAATTGCGAAACAACAATGAAATACATGGGCAGTATGCAAGCACCCGGTGATATGCTGGTTTTGCAGCTAAGCTTATAAACTGGCAATGTTACCACCATAAGTTTGACTAGAGAGTTGAGATGTGTCTATTAACTCATCTATAGTCTGGCGTTACTTCTAGACTTGGTGACTGAGTACATGTCTAAACTTGGAAACTCATTTGTGGTTGTCTTTGCTCGAGACTAGACTGTATACTGAGTTCGGTTATACTTAAACAAAGCTAGTATAGTGAATTAGTGTCATTAATGATCCTAGACAAGTTGAACTCTCAGGAATTCATGTCTAGTACTAAGAACTGTACTATGGCTATGATTTGTGATGATCACATGATTGAGTCTAGGGGAAGGGAGGAAAGAAAGTCGAAAGGTGTTCTCTAGACTACCAGAAACACCTGATCCAGCATCGCATTTGTCAGCATTGGTGTACCACATGGTCCACTGAGTCATCTAGAGTTGGGAGAGTGCTTAGAAAATAGGACTAGGAAAGTCACGGTATCAGATAGACCAATCGCAAGGCACCTGAGGCTTAGTAAAAGTGTTTCAAAGCAGTGTCTGGAATGCAGATCCATGTGGTCGCAATACTAGAACCGCTATGCCCAGGTACAGCCATACTTCAAAAATAGGGGTAGGTGGTGCAGCATATGGCAACCACCCTTGGAGATCCCTTTCTAGTTTTTGTTTCTGATTCATCTATTATTTATCAGACTGTATACATGCATGGACAGGTACATACAATCTTGATTCATCTATATTTATATTTCTAGAACTGTATATAAGGATGTCTAGGACTCATAGTACCACTAGATAACCGCCCCTTGCCTACTATCTGTATTTGGCTTGGTGTTAAGTGATTGGGTTTTGTTTGGTTCATCTCTAGTGTGAGATTGACGTGTTGCGATTTGAGTTTTTGGGATTTACAAGTTGTGATTTTGAGGTTTTGATTTGGATTTTGAGTTAAAAGTTGGTTTTGCACTTGTTGGTGCATTGTTTTGTGTTGGATTTCATGGTCCGTTGTTTCTAGAAGTTAGACAACTTTTCTAGAAGTCTGAAAACTTATACTACAGTCACGGACAGTCAAACTCAACAATTTCCATAACACATGAACACCTTTTTTTGGGGCTTAGCTGATTGCAGAAATGAACTCAGCGACCTCGAAAACGTCTAAAAAATGATCTCTGAAGTTCTTCCCACGAGTTTTTAGGGACGGCCAATTTTTTGGCCAAGTTTTGCGAAGTTATATGTGTACCTAATGGTCCAGTACGGCCTCTATTGACATGTATGCTGACTGAGAAACAATCCTATGACCCCTCTGCTTCTTCACGGCCCAGTCCACTGCTTTTCCTGTAAGACCTTTTCTGTAAGCATCCATAAATCGCCAAGATCGGTTGATGAAACGCCGGATTGTGTCAACAGGGCAAGAATCGAGATATTTGAGGGCAGATGTCTTTGCTTCATCAAAGGTGCACTTGAATACATCACGATACCTGTATTTGCACCATCCCCAGTACTATAGATATTCAACCTACTTCGGATATAACCACATACCATTTCAATAGGGTTTAGTTCACAGTGGAACTTGGGGAGAAAGACGCATTCATGACCAAGAGATGTGATCACTATCTCAAGCAGTGATGATTGATACCAAAAATCATCTTGCTGACTGAGCAGCCGAGCCATGCAGCAATTCTGACTTTCAAATGGGCATACAGGCTTGCATTTGGCACGCATTTTTTGCACATTGAATCCACGCTCCTCGAGAACTTGCTGTAAACCTTTAGCTAGGCCATCATTGGTTGTCATCTTCTGAGGCTTTCCACGGTGCTCTGGGGTTGAGTTATTCATTGGAATGATGGTATCTTTCTGTTTTCGTTGCCGTCCACCATTAGATTTATTCATTTCGAAGGCCTGAAGGGCATCAGGAGCAAGTGACACATGAGCAGATGATTGATCGAAGATAAAGAGTGCCTGACACCCAGGATGCGCTTCCTCAAACACTGCGATGGCTGTTTTTATCTGCTGGAGGAGTTGTTCAGTATCCCACCAGGCATCACCATTGGAACCTGGATAAATTATCTTGCGTGCTTCCTTGACAATGTCCCCATTTGCATCATGCAAGACCAATCTGCCAGTTTTCTCATTGATAAATTCTGAAATATGAATGAGACGACCATGAGTCTTCTTTTGTAAGATTGATTGGCCTTCAGTTAACCTGAGAAAGTCTTAGTTTAGAGAACAAATGAATAATAATTTACCAAGCAGATGTTTTGAAGTCGTTTGCATGGAAGCAACACTCATCATGGAATAAAGAGATGATTTCCCGCTCACCAGGATGGAGTTTTGGTGGAATCGGAACCAGATCACCATTGACAAGATGATATTGGGTCATCCGAGCCTCAAAAACTTTCATCTTTGGAAGGAATACCTCATCTCGGTACTGTTTCACATCCACACGATCATGACCATCTTTATAAACTCCCTTTCGCAAGATTGAATGGCGGAATCCCAGTGCAACAAGCCACCGCCAAGCTGTCTTCTCACAGAGATCCTTCGACAATGTGATATTGACAGATGGAAGTGTTGGAAGTGTCGCAGTCATGACACCGTGTCACTCATGTGTCTGACGAGAACACCGACATTATACCGGAATACACGCTATCAACCAATAGGAAAGATACGGAGGATTACATATACTCCTAGGTTATTCCGTCCAATAGCATATGTCCCTCTGGGAATCTGCTTACTGTCCGCAGTCATTGCTGACTGATATAGTAGATAAGAGGTAGCCCTGTGGGCTGAGTTATATACGCACAGACCACCATAGTTGGTATATAAGCTGTGTAAGTAGTCAGGGATAATTCGAGTACTTAGTTACTTTGCTTTAAGCCTCGCACTAATGCTAGCCTATCAAGCACAAGCCTTATCTCAAGTAAGTAAGATGTTTACCCAGTGCTTACCAGCCCTACCAGTGCGTACCGTGATTCATGCTGCGGGTATAAGCAGTCTACCTAACAGTGGACTGTGGTTACCTTCATCAGGTTATGGGCCCCGAATAGCTTGAACTGGTACAGTCATCTGGTGATTAACTGGTTTTACGACTTGTGGGTAGTAGTAGCTTCCACTGACATTGAACCGACAGCCTACCTTAATAATATAACCATCCCAATGTATACTATGTAGGGCATCCCTTTCTTATACCCTAGGCCAGGCCCTGCAGTCATACACAGCCGCCAGCTCGGGAAGAAGCATAGAGACTTCATTCTCTATGTTTGGACTTATGGCCCCTCTGTGCGCCGTCCGCCCTTTATGTCAGTAGTATAACATGGACATTTTGGTTCATAGGTAGTCAGTACGGACATTCTACTTAGTGGTCTTAAGTCCCTTTCAAAGTCGATTACTGTTGACATGCCGTTGAAACCTTAATACCTGGACATATTCGGTTAACTCCGAAGAGTTCCAGACCATTTTGGTTTACACTTGTACCGGGTTCCAGGGTTTATACTGGAAATGGTAACTCCATCAGGAAAGGCACGTTGGTGCTGAAGGAGTTCGACCAAGTGTATAACCATGTGGTTGGGAACCATCTGTTTAAAGGAACGATATATGTATCTGTCCTAGACATCCACCACCAGGAACTTCTGCCTTAGTCAAACCTATGGAAAAGTCTGCCTGGGATAAAACCCTAAAGGATGACCATAGTTAGGACTTTGGTATAGTTGTGGATAAGCACTTTGTGCCCAACGTCTAGTGAAGAATTAAATAAACATGTCTTCCTTAGATGAAATGTTCTAATAACAAGGAATTAAACCTCCCATGCGATAAGGAAAGACGAATTCTTTGACCACTAAGCCTTATAGTACGTTCCAGTTGGGATAACGTAGAAGATCCCGATGGACCGAATGTACCGATGGATAATCACCACCTGATTCACCATGTTCACTTTATTCACCCATATGAATCGTGACGCACGAGATCCATCACCCGATCTCTATGCTGGATTAACCACCACCATCACAATAACGATTCTAACCTCACCCACAGAACTTTTAAAACTTTCAAATCAAATTTACAAATGTCTTCCACCTCTGCTACCAAGATCTCTGCCTCCATCCCCACCCTTAAGGGCACGGATAACTATTAGAAGTGGGCCTCCACCTTGAAGGCTTACTTTATGGTCCAACAAGTCTGGCTCATCGTTGAGGGAACGAGCAAAAAGCTGTCCCCTGCAATAATTGCAGCCGTACCAGCCGTCATGAATACCGGCGGCACCATCTGTATACAGATGCAGAAACCTGCATCTGATAATGCAGAAGAAATCAAGAAATGGACTGAAGATGACATGCAGGCAAATGGCCTCATTATATTATACGTGGATATTGAAATCCGCGAAAAATATATGAAGGCCACTGCTGCCGAAACATGGAAAGCTCTCCATGACCAATTCGGCAAACCAAGTCAAATTGCAGTCAATACATTATATAATGAAATGACCAATTATAAAATTCTTGATAACAACCAGAATGGGAAAGATTTCCCACAACAGCTCGCACACAAAGCATCTATGATGCAACGTGCAAATGAAGCTGGTCATAAATTGGAGGAAGCACAGCGGGTCATAATTTTGACCTCCGCCTTGTCCCCCAAATGGAAACATATGATTGATGCTGCTCAGATGGGTGGTACGTTTAAAAACGTTGATACCACCATCAAACTTCTTACTGAAAAATGGCTAAGTGATAAAGCTAGAAAGCAAAATCACTCCGCCATGCCTGCCAAGATTACTGGGTTACCGCATTATACGCCGAAGACTCAGAATCAAGGCCAGGCTTCCAATCAGTCTAGACCCGCGCCCGCTACTAGTAATCAGCAGGCGCATACAAACAAGCCTAATACGCAAACAGCTCCAGCTAATGCGGGGGCTAAGACTGATGAGGAAAAGAAACAGAAGAAGAAGGCAGCTAACAAAAAGAGAAAAGAGCATAAGAAAGCCAAACGAGCCGCTATGGCATAGACTGACTGCGGTCCGGTCCGGTTCAGGTTCAGGGGTGTTTTGGTCGAACCTCGAACCTGGAGGTCCGGTTCAACACTCCAATTTTGCGAACCTGAACCTGAACCTAGAGGTTCGGGTTCGGCAGGGCCAGGTTCAGGTTCGGACCTAGGTTCACCGGGTTCGAGGATATTTTTCTTACTCAATGATGATAAAAATTTTCTGTGTCCACAATAGTGAGAGAAATCCAGCTGGGTCATGTTTAAAATATGTATTTATGCTCTTTAAGCCATAGAATGCAGTGTGTGATTTGAAAGTGCAACAATTAACTTGAAATGCGAACATATTCAGCCTGATGGCATCATGTGATCGCTATTTTCAGCATAGGTTAACGGTTACAGTGATATCTATCTATTTATCAGTGAGCTTGTTTTCTCAATGACTTGACCTTAGCTTATGAACACTGCAATCCAGACCCAAAAGTCACGAAAACATATATAATTTCTATGATTATATAATATGCTCTGCAAACCCGGTGCACCAAGGTTCGGACCGCAGGTTCAGGTTCGGCACTCATCCGGACCTCCAACCTCTATGCGAGGTTCGGTTCAACCATTTGCCGGACCTGGACCTCAAACCTCAGGTCCGGTTCAGGTTTGAACCGAGGTTCGGCAGGTTCTGAACCGGACCGCGGTCAGTCTACTATGGCAGCACAAGCGGAAATAGATGAAGCTGATGGCGTATTAATAGATGCAATGGGAGATATAGCTTTAATGGCTGCTAGCGTTCCATCTTGGGACTTTAATGAAAGATCATATACAGCCTTAATGGCTGAAAATGATGAATCATTAGGGAAAGATGAACGTGCGATGGATAACCTTACATCTACACAGATGACTCTGATTGCGCTTCTGAACCTGATCGTGAAGAAATTTACGAAATACAGGCAGAACTAATTATCAGAAATCCGGATGCTACAATTCCGGGATCATCTATTCAGGTTGGTAAACCTTTACCGGTTCCACCACCTCGTAGTGCTACTGCCCCTGGCGTGCTTGGCTCTCCAATAAAGCTCGAGATAAAAGAAGAAGAAGAAGTGAAATTCCTTATCAAAAAGGAAGAAACTTCACCTTCTGTCTCTTTCTCTCCAATCATAGAAGAAGTTTCATTTCCTATTAAATTAGAAGACGAAACTTCAGTTCCCATTATTAGACCAGTAACTGCTGGTCCTAGTAGGAGAAGTGCTTTTAGAAATGTACATCCTATTACGACCAAAGAAGCTGCTTCTCGGGTTGCACGTCTCTTCGAAGAAGGACAACAATCGCTTAATGCGATACGAATTCTTGAAGAAGAAAACCAGCGGCCCTTTCTGGATACATCTAGAGACATTCCCACTGCTCCCCCGTCACCTGTCGGCCCGAGCAGATCAAATCCCTTTCGACAGAGAGCCACTACAATCTCGTCTAAGGACAAGGGTAAAGGAGTTGCTGTGGACACTTTTGTTGTTCATACCGGCAATATTCATGGACTTATTCAACCGACTCCGAGGAGTCCAAACAAAGAAAATCCTTTTGCCGCTATATTCTAGTGATGAAATTAGTCCGGTTCCTGTGGTGCAAAGCAATACACCTCTTGTGTTTACAAGGCCAAATGATCCTGCTGATCATAGAACTACACATGTGCACAATAATGCTCCCATTGATGCTTGCGGCCATGTTCATATACCTGATTTTCATCCAGTCCCAAGTCCTACACGAGTCTCTGCAAACAGGGGAGAGATGTTTAAGCGTACTGGAGAGATCACTCCACCGGATTCAAGAGCTTGAGAATGGGTACAAGCTTTAGAAAAGCCCATATACGAGACAATGCGAAAGCAGAAATCCAAGAGTAAAACTCCAAAACGTGACTTCTCTCCTAAAGAACTCTTTGACATGAGTCGACGAGTGATTGGTCCCAATCGTAGGACTATGTACGACTATTACAGTCAGTACAATGATACTATCATCCGGGAACTGATGCAGGCACCTGTACCTGACATCAACGTAATCAATCAGTTACTCACAACAGTCACTGATCCCAATCTGATTAAAGAAGTAACCGATTTCCTTGATAAGGAGATCCAAAACGTCTTAAACAATATTGAGGATCAATTCCAACAAGATCTTTATAACATTCTGGCGATCCGCCATCTTAGAAGAGTGTTACATATCAAAGATGATGTTGTCCTTAATCATGACTGTTTACGTCAAGGATTCATCTGCCGAAAGAATGATCTTGGTTACCACCACGTATGTTCTGCAGAATTAAAAGATCATCAAGAAATCCATATGGCTAGCCATAACTGGCACTTGCTCAAATGGGGCAGATACCCCGTCGAAGCTCTAGAAGCCAAATGGAAAGAATTGCTTACCATTAATCAAATGCATGGCAGAGAGACCAAAACTTATTGTATTGGTTGCTCTCCTAAATTAATGGACATAGCATTAAAAATGATTCTTTATCACTGCGCGAAGCAAGGACAGTCAAAGACTCTCCTCACAAGATTATGTTCAGAAACGGCTATCCAATCTTCTCATTCAATGATCGGGTCCCCAATAACGAATTTAGAAGCGCTATAGCCGGCTATAATAACACTGAACGACTTGATTGGAAAAACCTTCCATGGGCCAGCAGCAATCATCAAAATACTATGCACATACCACTCGACCATGTGTATAATTATCAAACGCTGCAGACAATCAATAATTGGGTTGCGAATGTTACGTGGAACCACAAGATCAATGGATATTGCAGTGGATGTTCACAGGAACGTGACAAGGATAGGCTTAGGAGATTAGCCACCTTGATGAAGTACAATGCGGAATATAGAAATAGCGAAGCTTCTAGATTGAAGGAACACTACATACCCCGCAATGAAGGAGAAGTTGGATCGGAGACCTTTCCCAAAATCACTTATATGGGAGATCCTTCCCAGGCTCCACTCCAGGAATGGATGGATGCCTGGAACATGACGATCAATGAAGATGCCGATGTCCATAAGGAGAATAGGCTACAAAGGAAAATTGAACGGGAACCGATGAAAATCATTCCATGAAAAGAAACCTTTAAACCTAATCCTGCTGCAAACCCTTCTAATAAAGGGAAATCAACATATCTGCAACAAGTGCTAGCAGAACAGCAAGCTACCGCAAGGGAACAGCTAGCTGCAGCACAACGCCACAGATTATCTTATGTGGCACAGGCCAATCTGGACGTACAGAGAAGACCAAAGAAATGGCGTGCTCAACGCCAATACAGCAGTTCTAGTAATGAGACGGTTCCTCAACCTCGAGGACTGAGACATTATAAACTGGAAGACGTCTTCCCTGACGATGACATCCTACATTGGAATGAGGATATCTATGATCTAGTAGATGAAGGCAATGGCTATGGCCATTATGAAAGTTTTGCTCAATGGTATGGAACACTTTATCCGAAACAGTCTAACGCGCCTACAGATTCATTTCGAACTGTAGAGTACAGCAATGTATTAGCTAGTTGCAATTTAGCTGACTCTGCTTATACTGCACGAAATAAGACTGTAAGATATTGCATACTTGAGTAAAGAACGCAGCGATGGACTCAAGAGTTGCTGACTAAGCGGAAGGTGGGAA
>QLOY01016719.1:9291-25248 GCA_003313965.1 Megacollybia marginata
CCCCCCCCCCCCCAACAGAATACCCAAACGACAGAAAACTCTCTAGATTCATCGTGAGTCAGACCCAAACTGTTGCTTCATCACTTCAAACTCGGCAGGTCTCGCTCGTTCTTGTATTGGACACCCTCCACTTCGTTCTAATCTCCCACGTTGGTAAGTGGCATCATTGCCCAAGTTGTCGCCGGATTGGCTCGATCCTCTTTTACAGTATATCATTACTTTGTCTTGAATTACTAGCAAGTCATTCTGAATACGCCGTGGACTGCAGGCGCTGACCACATCACTGATCAGCAATGAATCTGCCTTGACTCATGTTGTATGGAGTGTAATCATTGAATCGGTGCCCACGGTACGTGCTCCTTTCGGAGGTTTGATGTCGCTGATCATCTTTTACTACAGGCTTTCACGGCTTTGATTGTGCAGAGGTGAGGTGTAATCTTATGATCAATGAGTCTGCTAACATCTGCCAAGCTATTATCTACACCGGCTCTATATCTGTGAGTCCATACCATCCGGAGTTGGTGATTGTTTGATGTTCAGTGAGCGAACAAAAACATTTACTCTGTGGCATTGTCCTCTTCCTTGTCATTGCAACCAGTGGTATGTTCTTTTTGCACTTTTTGACTTGAAACATTCATTCTTCCAGGCGTTGGAATAGCTTGGCTAGTCCTTTCGTGAGCATTGAGCCTTCCATCTCTTTTGTCACTCACTTTTGCTCTAGCCTTCAAGCAAAGACTTTTTCCGACCTGCTCAATGTATCTGTCAGTACACGTTTACCCACTCCCCCCCAGACTGATGTTGGTTTCAGCCTTACACGCTAACCATCAATGCTCTGAGTATGGCCACTGATTTGACTATTGCTGGTGCCCTGTGCGTTATCCTGTGGAGAAAGCGGACTAACATGCCGAGGTATTTGTTTCATGTTCCATCATTCTCCATGCTGATGCAGCTTCAGGACGAACTCAATTATCAATCAACTAGTATGTTCTCACCAGCACCACTGCCTCACTAAAAGAAGCACTATCAGGTAGTCTTCATGGTTGGCACAGGATTGTGTGTATAGTACTGCCTTACTGCAAAGACTCATATTGTCCGTTCATAGATTGACAAGGTATTCCTCATCTCTTCATTTCTTAACATCTCACTACCCAATATAGTGC
Organism: Megacollybia marginata; assembly: GCA_003313965.1. NCBI lineage: Eukaryota > Fungi > Basidiomycota > Agaricomycetes > Agaricales > Porotheleaceae > Megacollybia > Megacollybia marginata. The sequence goes on from QLOY01016719.1 coordinate 10,452, forward strand.
CTGTGCTTTCCTATCTTTGGTCACAGCAAGTCTCTCCATCTATCAATTATGACACTGCTTTAATTGTCTTTTTAAAGCTTGTTGTATTACCAAACACACTCGTGTACGCAGGGTTCTACTTCTGCATTGGCCGATGTAAGCTCAAGGTCTTCTATGAAACATCTGATTCTGTGCACTTAGTGTATACTAATTCCATTCTCGCCTCGCTCAATGCTCGCAAGGTCCTGCGTCGCAGGATGAATTCAGAAAGTCACGAGTTGGAAACAATATCATTGCCAGTGCAATTTAACATACACCAGACTCGAAATCTTACTGCTAGTGGCAGTAACAGAGATCTGTCTGCTTTATCACTGGCACAGTTTTCAGACTTGTGGTATGTATTCTCTTGTTTTGGACAGACAATTATCAACCCATTTCATAGTGATGAATGAGCCCCATGATGCAAGTTGACAAAACCACTGTACATTCATTTGTTAATGATATTTCTTTCTCTTCATTGTGTGTGTACTTGATTACTATGAATAATGGAAGATCTTCACTGGGACTCATTCTGGTAAGTTGCATTGCACAGTTGTGGCTCGATCCCTCTCCAGCAAGTCATCCTGAATACATAGACTGCAGACACTGACCACATCATGAATCCACTTGACTCATGTTGAAAGGTTGAATCAGTGCCCATGGTATGGTCAGTAGTACACAAGACTCCTATCACTGACTGCATTGTCCATTGGCACCCAAATCAAATAGGAATGGTGTATAATGGAATCCACTCACCTTCTCCCCCATCACCCTCAAAAGCCCCTTCAACTTCTGTGCTATTCACCAGTTGCAGATCAGTATCTGGGAGATCAATGCCTGCTGCATTCAATGTATTGAACAAAAGTTAGCCATATCCTAGTCTCTTCCAAACAGACAATACACTATCACCACAATGTGATGTGCGATGTGTATGAGTTTGTCCATCAAGTGACATTGTTGGCATATGTGTAACAGACCATTACCTATTTTGTATATAGTTTGCTTACAATGGACACGTGACCATAACTTACACTTTTCTTACAAACTCTTAGATGTGCTCTAGTCATACCAATATAGATTGGTCAAATTCTGGTGTGTGAAGAGTACAAGAAGTAGCTATAAGGTAAGTAACCATAAGTTCATAACACATTTTTGAATTTACCTACAGGTATGGCTTTCGAGCGAATACTAGAAGAAGCAGTAAAGCTTCTTCCAGGACAACTAAGGTCAGGTGCTCACCACCGTGAGCACTCACCAAATAGATGAATCCTGGAGGAGCCAAACCAACAAGTTGAATAGTTGACTTGTTTGCCAGACCGAACCCACACTCATTTTATCATCATTCTCTCCACTGACTTCCCTTCCTGATGATGATGAATACCGTTCTACATTCTATGGAGATGATACCCTGGACCGTAAGTGTCCGCAATCTCTAGTATATTTGCCACTGATACCCAACATACAAATGTCTCCAATATTACAATCCCCACGTAAATCCACTGGGTCATACCAAATTAATAAAGTACGAGCGGACCGAGCAAGACAAGTGGCGCTACAGGAATGATTCATGGCTATGGATCATGATGAGCATAATCTGCAGGAAATAGAGGGGGAACAGTCAATGATTCCTTCCACCAGTAAATCTGTTAATGACTGGTACGGGATAAGGAACACTTTAATTAGTGATATAGATAGGTTTACATACCTGGTACGGGATAAGGAACACTTAGGGGTTCTCCCATACCTAGGTTACTAATATAGTAATGTCCGGCGGTTATTCAGCCACATCATCCTCTAACACCCCCCCTTGACCATGGTTGAGTCTCAATAGCTTAACCCAGCATTGATGGAGTACTCATCCTAGCGGCTTAGTGAAGAGATCAGCGATATTGGAATAATTTGGAATATGAATGACATCAATGATCCGTTTGTTGACACAATCACGAATAAAGTGATATCAAATTGCGATGTGCTTCATCTTGGTATGGCCATGTGGATCATGAGTGCAACTAACTGTGCCTTGATTGTCGCAGACCACAGTAGTCGCCAATGTTTGTGGATTTCCTAAACCAGAGCACGTCACAAGCACAATGGCTTGTGGATACGTACTCGGCTTCACATGAGGATAGAGCAACAATAAGTTGTTGCTTGGAGCTCCATGCTAGCAGTGAATCACCCAGTAAGATGACAAATCCTGAGATGGATTTTCTGAATTCACCCATGCCCCAATTGGAATCGGATAAGGCTCGGAATAAAGGATACAGAGCATCCGTTTGACCAAGTAAGATACCATGAGACAAGGTTCCGCGTAAATAACGGAGGAGATGCTTTGCAGCTGTGATGTGTGCTTTGCCAAAATTGGACATGAATTTTGCCAATTTGTGAACCATATAGGCAATGTCGGGTCAGGTGCAAATTGCTAAATACATGCATTTCCCGACAATGAAGCAGTACTGAAACAAAGATCGTACTTCCGCCTTTTCTTCATCGGTTTTGGGACAGTCATCAGTAGTAAGTCGTGTATTGGGATGCATTAGAGTAGTGACTGAGTTGCACGCATCCATTCTGGCATCTCGCAGGATAGAGAGAGTATATGATTCTTGATGAACTTTTATAGTCTGTTGTGAGCGCCAGTGAATAATGGAACAGCCAAGATGAAAATTGACATTGGTGTTGTCTGTTATCTTGTAGAATTTGGCTAATTTTGAGACCACATTGTCTGATTCAGCTTTTGATGTGGAGGCAATGAGCATGTCATTAACGCTAGTAGTTGATATCGATTTTTCCGTTGTCGACTGACGTACATACATGTACACTCCAGTCTGTTTCTGTTCATTTGAATCCGATTTTACTGAATTTCTCGTCCAGATCAAGATACCATTGTCTTCCCACCTGTTTCAGTCCATAAAGACCACAATGGAGGTGCCAAAACCCTTGACCCAAGATTTCAAGTTTGCGCATATAGATCTCCTCCTCTAAAGGTCCATTGAGGAAAGCTGTTTTGACATCGACTTGGTGTAACTCCCAGTCGTTATTGGCGGTCAGAGTGAGCAAAGTGCGAATGGATTCCCAGCAGGCTGTAGGTGCAAAGGTATATGTGAAATCCTGCCCAGGAATCATTGTGTATCCCTTCGCAACCAATCGCGCTTTGAATCGGGATATAAGTCCGTCTTTATCCCGTTTGATATGAAGAACCCATTTTGAGTCTACCGCTTTTTGTCCAGGAGGTAGCTCATCAACATCCTCATAAACACCCTTCACCTTCAGCGCTTTGAGTTCCTCATAAATTGCTCCTAGCCATTCAGTCCAGTACATGGACAGTTTGGCCTCCTGAATAGACTTCGGGTCCTTGGCAGTAGCATCATCAATTGGTTCAGTTAGAGTGGTGTTAACAGATGCTTCGAATTCAGTCATGATGCCCACAAATGTCAGGAAATTGTCTTTAGTCAATTCAACTTCAAGCTCTAGTTCTCCTTGAGACACGAGCATCAGAAGCCCCCCCTCATCTGAAGAACCTGCATGGTCCAAAAGGTAAGCGAGCGAGATTCATCGAGTAGCAATACGTTCAGACTGGCGTGGTGTTATGGATGGTAAGGAATGCTTGGGAGTGTTTGAGTTGGATGGGTGGAAGTCATCTGGTAGTTGCTTGATTTCAGGCTCAACGGCACTAGTTATTAATCAGCTTTCAGCTGGCACACACGGCATACAACGTACACCTCAGTTTGTGGGTCAAAGCCCAGATTTTTTGTATTTGTATTATGCTCAGAGATACTAACAGGTAATCAGCTTATAGCTGGCAACAAGGTATACCACATACACCTTGGAATTTGGGTCAATGCCCGGCATAACATCTTCACAATGTGATTTCGACCTGAATTGGGTTGCGGTATCAAAGGGGATATCATCCCACAGTGGACCAGAACAGATGAGAGGTTCTGATTTTACCTCAGGCAGTCCGTGAAATATTACATTGTGACGAACAAGAACCGTTTGCGAAGCAGGGAACCAAATGAGGTATCCCTTGGAGTCATGAGCATAGCCAAGGAATCGTCCTTCTTCACCTCGAGGTTCAAATTTGGTGAGTGAATCGGAGTTGAGGTGGCGAGAAGTAGCTATGCAGCCAAAGGGACGTAAATGTGAAAGGTTAGGCTTCTTCTTCATAAAAAGCTCACACGGAGTTGTTCTAGAATCAATAGCAGAGTGTGGTACTCGAACTTTAATGTGTATGGCTGCCAGAGCCACAAATGGCCAGAAGAAATCAGGCATGTCTCCGTCAAGAAGCATAGCCCGCGACATTGAACCAATAGTCCAGTTGCTCCGCTCTGAAACTCCATTTTGTGGAGATGCATCTGGAACAACTTTTTCATATGAGATACCGTTTGCTTTGCAATAATCCTCAAACATCCCACGGATATACTTGGGAGCATTGTCGCAGCGCAGGAAAACAATTGTGAACTCCAGAAAATTTTTGACGGCCATACGAAAAATTTCAGAACATTGGAACATCGTTTAAGGAAGTAAATGAAAATGAATTGGGAGTAATCATCAATGAAAAGGGTAAAGTAGCGGTAACCACCATAACCTGGTGGTAGTTTACTGCAGATGTTGGTATGAATTCGATAAAGGGGGCGCACAGCACGGGTATTAGACAGTTTCAGGAACAGGAGATGTTTTATGTTTGCCAGAGCGCAAATGCGACAGTGAGGGATCTGTGTATCATCCCAAGTGAGGCCAGTGGTCACATCCTTTAGCCCTTTAACATCTATATGGCCCATTAGATGGTGTAAAAACCCGACCTGTTGACATCACTATTGAACGATTTGAGAGTGGCAGCCATCTCTTCACTAGTTTGAATATGGTCAATTAATGGCCGAGGTTCAATTCTGTCAAGAAGCGGTGTGGTAGTCGGTGCAAGAGGAATGAGGTCGAGTTTATATAAGTTGTTCCATAGAGCTCCTCGACCAATGACAGAATTGGACTTGAGCAAAGAGATTTCTCTTTTGCAAATCCAAGTAGCAACACCCTTCTTGTCAAGCTCCAAACCTGAGATTAAGTTCATGGGTGCGGAGGGGACATGCAAGACATTGTTGAGGAGAACCAAGGTATCTCTTCCATCAACTTTCGTCTGTAACTTTACCAAACCTCTTCCTGGTGCAGTTGCAGTGATGAGGAATGCACTCTAAATAGCAAAGCTAGAGAGAGCGGGGCTAGTAGATGACTAATCAATGCACAACCCAACAGAGAGCACTGCGGGAAGAACACTGATATGAATAGACACACTACTACCACTTTAAGTGTTCCGAAGGTGTGAGACTCAGGAAAGAGGATTGTGAGGTTTCTAGAACCTGCGCAAACACAAGTAATAACACTTGTATTTGATCTCTAGAATTACGATAGCTCGTGGTTCTATTGATAGTTGAAAGCTTATGCACTTTCTAGAAGTTGGTGTGGATGGGAGACTATATCAATATCACAACAGGTCAAGCTTTAGTCTGACAATTCAGTTCAATTTCAATCAAGTTCAACCAATGATAGTTCAACAGTATATCACAAAATCAAACACAAATCAAGTCGCGACTCAAAGGACAAATCCTGAGCAAGCAAATCTCGAATCGCATGAAGTCTAATACAGTCACTGATTGCCGATGGATTACTTCTATGATGCCCAGATCAGGCAAACAACTTGAAGTCTACTACCCAAACCAGCTGTCCTTTTTATACCCTTGCCAAGCATGCTCAAAATAGATGAAACTCTTCCAAGACCATCAGTCATCCTTGGCTTCTGATGGGAACATTCTTGTTCCTAGGCCGAGCCCTGCTTCATCAATGTTCCTGGTTTCTAGATTGATCACTGCTCCCTATCTGCCTCTCTTCTCGATTCCCTTTTGAGCTCCTCCTTCTATTGTTGAGATATGTACTTGATAGTTATTGAAAGATGTTGGTCCTAGTTGTCTTTGTGGATTACCATGCTAATCCCTACTGTGTATAAGGAAAGCTTGAGTCGATCAGATGTCGATCGGTTTCAGACCCTTGGAGCGATCACATTCTAGACCTCTGATCACTAAGACTACGATCAGCCTTGGAGCGATCGCATTCTAGAATGGTCTAGGCTTGGGTGACATGTACCCCTTTTCCGTTGGCAGGGTCAAACTGCTACCCATTCGAGTCCTCTCTTGTCAGGTCTTGTATCCAACCATAAGTATCTCTGGGTAACAAGCACCATGGTAGTTCTGGATTTATATATGATAGGAAGTAATACTCCTTTGATGTCTAAGTATTAGAACCGCTTTTGCATGTACTATTCCTAGAACTAAGTTGAATCATCAGTTAGCTGTATCTGTCTCGATAGCTAACCACGACTCTGCATATGATTTCTAGATCTCTCTCTAGCTGATAGCCTTAACTGGAGTGTAGGCTTATAGCGAGTCCGATACGAGTAATACATATTCAAACTTAGACCAATATAGGATGCTAAAAGGCCTGTTTCTAGAACTAGCCAAAAACTGGGCATATCATCTCCCCCAAACTAATATATGTTGACTGTCCATAGTCTAGTCTGTTACAATAGTTAGTTTGCTAATTCTAGAACTGCTGTATAGAATTTTCAAACAACTAGATACTTGGTTCAACATATATTGACTTAAACAGCTTCATGGATTGCCCATAATTCCTTTTTCAGTCATTTAGTCGACCATCTCAGTTATCCCAACTTTGATTACGTACTCCGAGGCAGTTTTACGGTGAGTCACTGTTCAACTTCTCAAAATGGACATGTTTTTAAAAAAACACCTGTCCAAACTTTGGTCAAGTTTATACACGGTTCAATTTCAACCATCATGAGCGAAGCTCAACCCAACTCTTCTGCTCCAACCACAACAACTGATCAGTTGTCAACCATTGAACAACCGATTCACGAGGTGGTTCCACTGGAAGAGGATAAATTGGGGTTCACGGCTACTATGGTAAGTTAAGGTTAGTAAGGGTCAAAAACAGCCGACAGCTGCTTTAGTCCCCTCCTAATTCCTCTTCTATCGCCACTGCCACCCCGATTTCCAAGCAAATTGTATCAACTGAGATTTCTGTTCCGCGGTCATGAAAGTCGCGACCTTCAGCTCGACCGAAATCGTTACAAAAAATTCGTTTGGTGGGTGACCTATTGTTATTCAACCATAGGTTTTTTCTGACGCAACTTTGTCTTGTAGCTTTTGCCTGAGCCCACCATCGATTAAACCTTGCCTTTAGTTGAGGCTGAAGGTTCTCCTGCGCCTGCAAAAAGTGAAAGCGCTGAACTGGTGAGTAATGTGGTTCGTTTATTCGAAATCTAGGGTCTCTGAAAGGTCTATATTTCAGGATTCCACCCTTTCCGTCGATTTGCTGTCCACATCCATTCCAATTCAACTAGCTCCTTCTGCCAATATGGGTTCTACGCCCAACAGTAACTCTGCATTGCCTAACCAGCCGCGGGTAACCCTTGGTCCTGGTGGCTGCCAACTCGTCTTTTATCCTGTCAAAAGGCAGGTGAAGAGTCAAGAACCCGTTCTATCACTTCCTCCACCACTAAAAACGGGTAATCGTGAGTTAGACACGGTTCAGGAATCTAACCATAAGCGAGGGTTGGTTATAGAAGCTGATGATGATCAGCCACCCTCCAAGCATACTAGATTTAACTCGGTAAGTGTCAATAGTATTATTGGCCCATCAGGAAGAACTTAAACGATGATTTTCTAGTGTGCCGTTGTCATCCCCAACACCATTGATTCCGATCGTTCAGCTGCTCAGCGTCAAATCGCTGCTATCAACTTGCAAATTCATGGCCCTTCGCCAGCTACTATCATCCCATCAAAGAAAGTTTCAAAGCCCACTCTCAAGCTTCCTCAGACATTGACAACTGCTAGAAGAGCTTCCAAAAGCTCTTCTATGGTTACTCCCATCATCGACCGCTTGCAAGAACGTTCCCGGACCCATAAAGCGAAACATGAAGATATGGCCGAGTTGGCTAATCGAAACTGTCAGAACATTGACAATACTAGTCGATGCCGCCATACTGTCAATGTCGAACGCCCTGATGTCGTTTGTATGAATTGCGCCGGTCCTGGGAAGCGGGTTTGTGTCTTTCTTGGTTGGGGAAGAAAGTGTTATGCTTGTGAAAAGGGAGGGAAAGGCGACTGTTTGTTTGAGTTGGATGCAAACAGTCTCCAATTTCAGTTAGACAAACTTCAAGTCCTTTCTGACCTCGCTCCTCAAAGTAAGTGGCCTTCTAGATATGGTCTTCCTTCTGACTTAGTTGTCAGATTTTTCTGACCATTTGCTCGATTTGCGGTTTGCTACCTGCAATCTCATCCAAAGTTTGAAGCAACTGCAATCTCACATTCACCAATACCACCATTACACCAGCCGAGTTTCTAGTTCTTTTCAACAACTGCACGAAGCTCACAGTGCCAAGGCTTTCAAAGAATGGTTTGGGGACTCAACATTTGCTCCAAGTCGTCTCCAAAATTTGTTCCAAGCGACAGACGACCTCCTCGAATTCAGTGGTGTTAATCACGTCAACGCCACTATCATCAAGCACTTTGAAGAACAGGCGCGAATGGAGGTTGAGATTTTGGATGGTGATGTTGTGCCGTGAATTGGGAGAGTCAATATACAAGTTATCTTCTCTGAACTTTGCATATACTACTTAGCAATAAGTAGTTTTTTCAAAAGGGTCCTTTAATTATAATTTCTTGCTAGAATGTTATTATTGTTTTCGACTTGTTCTGATTTTTGAGATGGGTAAGAAATTGAATGCCCTAGTTCTAGAACAGGTCAATAGACCTAGACTCATAATCGATTTCTAGAACTGATTATGTGGAGTCTTTCTTTATTAAACCTAGATCGTTTTCAATCTCCATTCTTATTTCTGATCATACCAAAGCAGATCATACCCGTTGTGGTGCGATGAGTAACTGCAATGAGCAAATCGGCAGCCCTCTCCCCCAAACTAAAATGTTTCAACTGTCCGCAGTTGGAATTCGGAGGTTTTCCCTTTCTAGAACTCTCCTAATAGCATAGGGTATAAGAGCTAGCGTTTTGTCGCTTATTACTGTATCCTCAATTAAACAGTCATTCTCAAGTCACTTTCATTTAAATAACATCCATGGGCAATCAAGACACCAATAGTTCCCCAAATGGTATCAACAAGGCGTCGCTTCCTGCGAATATCATTGCCATGTCTGAGGTTGCAACTGGCCTCATGAACAAGGAGGTTGGTACTATCCTTGCCGACGAGATCCAGAAGTACCACAAGACTCTGGGAGATCTCGTTGTGAGTTTTCTCTGTTGTTACCATTGGAAGCGCTAATTCAAGTCTTTCTAGAGTAGCAGAACCTGGGGCTTTGTCGTTCTTTACGGCGATGTTCACGACTATGGCCCGAGCTTGCGAATTCCTTTGCAAGGGTTGTACCGACTATTCGTTCCCTTGCTGCTATACTGTGCTATACAACAAAATCCTGAAGGAAGACATACCCAAGGATACATCCCGCTCTTCTACTGTCCTGTCGACTACCAAGTCTTCTGTCAATCCTGAACACAAGGAAGACAATGTGAATAAGGAAAACAAGAAGAAGATACATCTTATCCTGTTATTCCCATTGAAGTTAAAACATATATGTTCTATAAAAAGAAACATAGCAAGGTGTTATGTCCCGTGCAGAACGACACTGTCGCGAACACTATTCGGTGACACGCTTCCATAGCCCTTGTGCCATAATTTCCGAGAGCGCTCCGAACGTATCCAAAGGGTTCCGACGGAGTTCTGATCAGGACCGACGTTATGGAGTCAGGAGGTTGGAAAGTTGAACGGGAGAGTTGGAGGGTAGACAAGAGAAGGTTTGCACGAAGACTAGACTGGAAGACAACTAGATTTTTCATCTGACTAGGAGTGGACTATTTATACTACTACCGGAGGAACTCCAGAACGTAAGTAAGCCATGAGGCATACATGCGGCAGAAGATAATCAGAGCCGGGTATCGGGTAAGTAATTGAGAACAAAAGAATGAATAAAGAAGTATAAAGTTCTCCAGCGTTGATAAGACTGCTACATGGCCAAGGCTAGAAATCTTTCGAAATGCCTCCTAAGGCATATTCCAGGCATCTCCTAAATAAGAGGAAGACCCTCTAAGAGATAGCCCACAGGTTAGAAGGTACCCCATGTCATAAGAGGCCTGTGGAGTCGCTTAGGGAGTATATCACTCCAGCGGACAGTCAAACTAGAGTTAAGACGAACTGGTTTGGGCTTAGAGCTCGATCAGTTGTATCTAATTCACTCACTGTTACCTTGACCGCCATCTATACTACAACAAAAGTCTTAAGGTCATAGTCAACTAGCGAAAGTGTTAGGATATCTCTCTTAGGACTAGATCGAAGTCTTAGGGCGAACAGTATGATTTAGGGATAGGTCCGGACAGGGACCATGCTGCCAGTATAACGTTATCGCTAAGCGGGACAACCGGAAAGAGCTAAGTCCTTAGGGACGTTCGTCGTAACGTTCCTAGTGGTAGCAAAGACAAACTATGGAAGCCTTAGAGCCAGCACTGGGCTCGCACATACAGGCTGTCTGCTGATTCTTTCGGCTTAGGGAATCGAGTATGACATCGGCAACCTTTCTCCGTCGCTTAAGGAGGATCGACATGTCATGCCGAGATGACACCACCAGATTGACACACCACTACGGCACGGCACTCGCTACGGCAGTAAAAGGATGAGGAATCAGGTTGGCACATACACGTACAAGTCAGGTGTTTGGAAGGTTCTAGAAGGATTCAGGAAGTATAAAACTGGGAGGAAATGGGAAGTAAAAAGCAGAATACAGACGAAGACAGAACAGCGTGTATTTCGCAGGTATATACTACCTTGCACTTTGAACCACAGATTACCTAGCATCTAAATCGCACAAGAAATAGCTGCGTCTAAGACCAACTAGTACCGTCTTTTAGGGAACGTTAGCATCGTAGAGTGTCCAAGCATTTCCGCTTAGGCATCGTCCGTTTGAAGTTAAGCGAACCAAGTACCACCTAAGGGCCAGAACGGTTCCAGTAATCACCAAAGTAAACTTGTGTGCGAGTCACCGACTTAGTACCTCTCCCTCTCCTGTATTTTCAAGGCCGTACTCCATTGCCGACGGACTTAGTACCGCTTAATAGCCAGAACAGTTCCTCCGCAGTTACCGCCACTTGCCCTAAGGAGTCATCCCCTAAGCGCACTTAAGACCGGTGTCCTTGTACATTGGCATCCTAAGTCCAAGTTCTCGAACTTTGGCACCTTGAGCACTTCCAAGTGAAGTCCCCTCTCGTTCTAATGAACACTTTCTTTCATTGTTACGAACAGTGACTCTTGAGATCTCTTAAACCGAGTCTCATTCGCAACGCTTAGGTCATACCTAACGGTCCTGATCAGAACATCGCAGTTCACTTAAGTCAAATTTGAAGCGAGTCTCTCCAGTAGTCAAACCAGTCTCACGTACTTACAAGGGGATAGAACATCTCAGTCAGTCATAAGAAGTGTCAGGGCGGTACTTAGAGAGTGCTACCTTTTGCGTTGGGTTGTTTGGTTGTGGTTTAGTTACCTCGCCTCCTTCACTTAGGTCGTTCGTTCTTAGTAGCGTAGTCGCCTCGCCTCGTTTTCCGTCACCACACGGTGAGGTTCCCTTTCAGCGTCCCGGCTCAGATTGTGGAGCGCCATTCCGAATGATTCCGGAGGGTTGCGAAGTCGGGCCGACGGGATCGCGGCGGAAACAGCGACAGACCATCGAACATCGGTATCGGACTTGCGCGGTGCGTAACAGTATCCCCTTCTTAGTCCTGAGCCCACGAGGGACTTTGGCCTAAAAAAATTTGACTGGTCATGTGACACGGTCCATGCATGGGAACTCCGAATGCCTATAAGAACCCGCGCAACTCGCAAAATGTTCCCACCCTATCTTGAACTTCAACCACCATGTCCGCCGCAGCACAACAACCTCCACCCGAGGACAGTGACGACGAAATCCGACAGGCGCAGCAAAGGTTAGCAGCTGCGTTGGAGAAGAAGCGGAAGCAGGAGGAGGAGGAGGAGAGGAGGAAGAAGGAGGAGGAGGATAAGAGGAGGAAGGAGGCGGCGGATCGGGAGAAGGCGCTGAAGGACGAGGAAAAGTGGAAGAAGCGGCGGGAGGCCCTGGAAAGGCTGCGATTGCAGGAGGAGACGAGGGTGAAGGCGGTGGAAAAGAGGAAGGTGTTGGAGGAGAGGAGGAAGTTTTGGAGGGGCGCGGAGAGGAAGAGGGTGAAGGAGGAAGAAGACGAGGAAGAAGAGGAAGAAGAAGAAGAAACAGTGGGAAGGAAGGGAAAGGGATGGGCCCGTGGTGAGAACCCAATGGAAGACTTTGTGGCAGATCATCGTGCTGCGCGCATGATTGTTGAGTCTTTGCGGGAGAGTTTGGAACCCCAGGCGGGACCATCGGCAGGTGCAGCGGGTGCCTCGGGAGCTGCCGCAGATGTGGCCAAGGCTGACGATGAGGAAGAGGAGGTACAAAAAGATGAGGAGGAGGATGAGGAAACAAAGGTCGACGATTAAGTTGTCGACTTATTGTAAATGTGTATTTTTATTGTATAATAATTAATTTCTTGGACAATTGAAAAGATTGTAAGTAAGTGATTGTAAGAGAAAATGATCAACTGAAGTCTATCTGGAAGTTTTCCAAAAATTTTTTCCAAGTCCCCGTTCCGAAGATCGGAGCCTCGCGATTGACCAAAGTCAACGCTGCCAAGGTCCAGGTTTATTCGGGAACCGTTGGTGGAATTTGTCGATTAAGTTCTGTGAGTGACCTAAGCCATCGGCACCTACCCATGAAAACTCATCATCTGTTCCTTCGTAACCTGCCCATCGGACAAAGTATCAGATTGGAACTCTGCACTGACGGTCCCGCTTGGAGTCTAATATCTCGGAAACTTTGTATTCGAGGTCTCCTTCGATTTTGACCAGCGGCGGAGGTTTGGGAACTCTGTTAGGGATGTTGAGTGCGGGTATATACGGTTCAACTTGGGAGACTGGAAATACCGGATGAATACCGCGAAGGTAATTCGGAAGCCAAAGGGTGACCGAGTTTGGATTCGGACGACCGATGACTTCGAAGGGACCGAGAAGTTGTTCCGCAAACTTGCGGGTCGGTCGAGTTGTGGTGATAAACTCTGCAGAGACGTAGGCCTGTGATCCCAGAGGGAAATCGGCTCTGCGTCGGTTTGCAGTCTTCTTCATGGATTCCTGAGCGTTGAGGAGCTGTGCTTGAAGGAATTCCAGAAGGTGACCGCGAAGTCGCGGGCCGGAGCCGATGCGACATCTACGTCCTTGGAGAAGGTGAAACACGGGTGATAGCCTTTGTTAGCAAAGAAAGGTGACACACCGGTTGAAGCGTTTTTGGCCGAGTTGAGAGCGATCTTGGTGAGCGGAAGGAGTTTGTCCCAGTTGTCTTGTTGATAAGTGCAGTAGACACAGAGGTATTGTTCCAACGTTTGGTTCATGCGTTCCGTTTGCCCGTTGGCCTCTGGATGATAGCCTGCGGTAAAGTGAAGTTTGATATTGAGGATCTTACCGAGTGCCATCATGAAGTGGGAGATGAAAACGGAGCCGCGGTCAGAGGTAATATGCTCCAGAATACCATGCTTTGAGAAGATGTGGATGAGTAAGAGACGAGCGAGGTCTTCGGAAGTGACGTCCTTGGATGTCGGAATGCAAATGGTGAACTTTGACATGCGATCGATGACTACAAGGATGGAGTCGAATCCGCGGATGGAGGAAGGTCGGTGATGAAGTCCATGGAAATGGAGTGCCATTGTCGAGCAGGGATCGGAAGTGGTCGGAGAAGACCATAAGGACAATGGCGAGGGTTTTTGTTTCGTCCGCAGTTAGTACAAGACTTAACATATTCACGAGCGAAGGTTCGGACACCAGGCCAGACATAATGTTGACGAACCCGAGCCAGAGTCCGATTCATTCCGAAGTGTCCCGATAGGACATGGTCGTGATGAATCTGTAAAACTCGGACTTTCAGTGAAGGATCGTCAGGAACATAAATACGACTGTTAAGATACAGAAGGCCTGTATCATCACTGATAGTCCATTGTCCGGGGACAGCGGATCTGGCTTTGGCGAATCCGGCGGACGATTTCAGATCGTCCGGATATGCCGTGAGGATGTTGGAATGGAGAGTTTCGATGTCGAGAGTCTCGGATGCATGGAGTACAACTTCTTCCAGTAGTGTTGCTCGGAGGGAAGCGGCGAGTTGTTCTTGAACAAAGACGGGGCGTTCATTCTGAGGGTTGGCGATTGAAAAAGAACTATCCCCTTCTTTAAGGTATATGTCCCATCGGCGGGTTAAAGCATCGGGCTTGCCTCCGAGCTTTCCCGGTCGGAACGAAAATTTGATGTTGAACTGGTTTAGGAACTTGGACCAGCGATACTGTCGGCGAGTGAGTATTTTAGTGGTAGTGAAATACTCAAGATTTTTGTGATCCGTAATGACCTGGATCAGAATTTTGGAACCTTCCGGATAGTGTCTCCATTGATGGAAGGCGTTGAAAATGGCAAGGAGTTCTTTGTCCTGTGTATCGTAGTTGAGTTCGGCACCGACAAAGGTGCAAGAGTGAAAAGCGATCAGATGCAGTTCGCCGTCAGAGGCAATGGTGGAAAGAATTGCCGCCAGGGCATACACCAGATGCTGTAGCATCTATGCATAAATTACTGACAGCTTTCCAAAGAGCTTTTGCATAG
>QLOY01016721.1:0-12364 GCA_003313965.1 Megacollybia marginata
GGCGTGGGTGTAGCTGTAGTTGCTGTTGCCAGCTTGGGCATGGGTGCAGGTCTAGATGCGGGTGTAGGTTTAGATGCGGGTGCAGGTTTAGATGCGGGAGCAGGTTTAGATGCGGGAGCAGGTTTAGATGCGGGAGCAGGTTTAGATGCGGGAGCAGGTTTAGATGCGGGTGCAGGTTTAGATGCGGGAGCAGGTTTAGATGCGGGTGCAGGTTTAGATGCAGGTGCAGGTTTAGACGCGGGTGCAGGTTTAGACGCCATTGCCGTTATAGGTGCGGATACTTGGGATTGAGAGTTCGCTTGAGAAGGCCTCCGAACGAGTTCAAACTGGCCTCCACGGTATATATCCTTGATGAATTTAATCCATCTTGAAAAATCAGAAGTCGACTTGAGGTCGCTAACGTAGTTTTGACCCTTGTAAGTAAATGCGAACTCACCTTTCTGAACTTTGGAAGCCTGTACAGAAAAGTATTCAGTGTCGGTTTATGCAACACAGTACCTTACCTTGATAGCTTTATTGGCGACAGTGTCGATATCGGTTTCTTCTGTTATAAAAGGGCGGATAGCACTGTTGAAGTAAATCGGAAAGGGAGCTTTGACTCCCGCTACAGATGTTGGGCCCGCTGCCCCATCCTGTCTTCTGACGTTTGGAACGGATTTTCATTTAGGATGTTGCTCGTTTGCCTGTGCAGGAATAGGAGCTTGAGATTGACCTCTGCCCTGAGTGGCATTAGTGTCCTCAGAGATCTATGGAGAGTAAAGACCCAATGCAAGGTACAGCTAATTTTTACCTCAGTGGCAATGTTCTGATTGTGGCTCCTGAATCCCGGCGGTGCCGTCCTAGACTGGGGCATTGCCTAAGCCATGACAAGATAATCGACAATGGCATTGCGACAATGAGTGAGGCTTACTCTGGATGGATGTGAAAATTCAAAGAATGTAAGGGTACTGTAGATTTGTTTGGAAAAGAGTGGCTGAAAGCGGCAAGGTCATCGTAGACTGAAGAAAGCGATATCTATATTTTCCGCCAATTTAAGTTCAATAATCACGTGACAAGTCACACCAGCCATGCAGTTGACCTGCGCTATCTCAGCTCCCTCGCCAGCTGCATACTATGTGGTACTAAAGAAAGAACCCTGATTCTAGGAAATAGCAGGTTGAAATGTTTTGTATCTTCAATGAAAAAAAAGCAACATCTCCCCCATTTTTGTGGCGTGATTTGTACAGAACCAGACCTTGCCCTATCCCGTGTTCTCCCCATGTCAAGAACTATGCATGCGTGAGGGTCTTTCTGGTCCTGGTGAGCGTACGTCGCTAAGTAACCCGAGAAGGGATGAGTGGGATAGGAGTTATTCGATAAAACGATTGCGGATATCTCTATGGCTCCGTAGATAGCAGGGAAGTGAATGTATAACTTATGATCTTCAGCGATGGTTAAGTCAGAAGTAATGCTTACCTGCTCCATCATCCAATCAGACGGTCGCTAACATATTTCGGTTTGCTGTCTCATATTCGCCGAATCATGAGGTATGAACTATAGTGATTGGCACGAGAAGCACCCTAACTTCCAACCAGAGCTATATGATCGCTGGATTCCGAGCTTAAAAAGCTCGAAACCCCCATCAGACCACGAAACGAGTTAACTTCGAGCTGAAGAGCTGAAGATGTACGTCCGCCGAAATGAAGCATCGAACACCTCAAGCCAGAAAATCGGTATGCTGAAACAGTAACGGAAGATCCTGAGGCCCCAAGGAGGCGTCCAGGATGGTGAAAGGTGTCAAAGACATCTTTTTGGAGTCCCTATGGGAAACCCGAGAGGCAAGATCTGACCTGACTGTCGAGAGGGTGGTGCGGTAGTGTGGGCAGTGGGACAGAGAGAAGCTGAACCAGGAAGAGTGGCTCTGTTTCAATTGTTGACATCGGTAAAGGTCTGATCTAGATAGGCTCTCATGGACACCGAGTGGAATGTATAATTGATGAGCGAAGAAGCTGGAGTGTAGACTGTCTGGCCTGAGACAGAGAGTGCTGAGCTGAAGAGTACTGGGTATCCTGCGGATACACCTAAAGTGAATGAATAGTTACGATTTCAAACAGTGGATGGATTAGATGCTAACATTGGCGGTACAAAATTTTTCGTAAAACAATCTCATTATGCGGACCTTTTATGGCAACGAAAGGTCCTGGGGCCCTGTGGAGGCATCCGGGATGGTTAAAGGTGTCAAAAAGACACCTTTTTGGAGTCCCTAAGGGAAACCCGAATACGCAAGGTGAGAGTCAGTGGTGAGGAAGTCACGGTGTCACAGGTTCAACATTCAGCCTGCTCCACGTCGGAGTCACGCTACGCTTCTTTTGTTGATGTGCAAAGTCAACCTCTTCAATTCAACGTTCAACAGTAAGTTCCCCCTCCCTTGTTAACCCTTTTAAATCAGCTTTTTCTCTCCAGCTGTACAATACTTCAGGGTATCTCCTTTCAGGTTATCCGTCGGATCATCTTGTTGATGCAGCCGACACATAAACAGCTACTTTTAAATCCTAAACTTCTGTTAGTCAATTCTGTAGATACAGACGATGTAACACTTGGTAAATGACTTCATGGAAAAAACGAGTGATTAATCCTACATTTCAGATTCTGCGCATCTGGTTGCCATCCTCAATGACAATCTCAACTGTATAACAACAGACTGCGACTTTATTCCTGCACCCCCACTTGGTGCACGCAAAGTGCGAGAGAAAAAGGATTTCTTCTTTGGTGACGGCGATTTTCTCGTATGGCCGCAGCTGTACATTCCCTCACTACCCCACCTGCCATTCATTCATTGCCGAGAAGCAGATGTTTATGAAAATAACCGCTCCTTTTTGTGGGAGCTCCCTGACAGTGGTAGGGATTTCATCCGCCACAGCGCAGATATAAGTGGTTTTGGTAAGCTCAGTCCGAGCGTACTTTCCCAGTTTTTTTCCTTCGACAAAAGTCTTTGGGAGTGTATCTCCTGCCTTCCTCCACACGCCCACGATCACATCGAGATGGGGCTTTTCAGACAGTTCCTTTTCGAAATAGGTGCTCTTTTCAATCGACTTGAGTGTCTGTCTATGGGGTTTCGTTCAATTTGTCAAACGGTTAGAGCAGTACAGTGAACGTTGTTGGAAATGGAAGCTTACCTCGACTATGTGGCCCTTACTCCTGGTGCAACCCCTCGAGTTTCTGTCGGTACATACGTGAACAACATCCAACACGTCCAGGAATTTCAATCGATAGGCATAAGGCATTGGCTGATACGTCCCACTGACGCCGTGGTTGGAAAAATTCATATTAAAGAAATCACGCAAATGCGTCATTTTCAGGAATTGGGTCTGTCGCTTGAGGATCTGCTCCCTGACAGTCCACCTATCTACCAGGGCCCTCTTTCCAGTCGGAAAAATTACGAGGCAATCAAATCTCATGGACGTAATTGTATTTGTTTTCCAGATCCCTTCCACGTCAATATAGTTCCCCAACATCTCGCACCACTCACTTCACCCGGTCGGACCCAATCTAGTTACCGCGCATTAACTCGACTACAGCGACTTAAGAAGTCTACGTCGATTAGTAAGTCATTTTCGTTTATATCGACATCACCTTAGCTTTGCTCAGAAGGACAAAAGTGTTTCAAACACATTCCTCGTAGTAAATTCAAGGATCCCGTCTGTCCATTCTATCCTCCCTCTATAGAAGCTTGGAAGCGAGCTCAGCTTAACGTTGACACTGACCCTTCACAATTCTACTACAAACAATTGAACAGCGATGCAGGATACGTTGTCCCTGAGCCTGCCTTCATGGTCTCGACAGAGAAAGAGGACAAATCAGTGGCGTTCTTTTGCTCGTGGTTGAAGTACCGCCCTCTCCTTCTTTTTTGTCTTGCTTTGAAAGGTAGTGCAGTACCCAAACATGGCAGGGCTTGGAATGTCCTTTTGGCTTCACGGTACTTAGCCAGTCTCAAAAATACCGAGCCAGGAGAACATACAACGAAACGGCATGATGCGATGCCTCTTCTCCGAGTCAGCGACAGTGCAGCTCACAGCTCCGAGTCGGAGATTCAGATCAAGGAGACCATCGATCTTGACAGTCTAGAGTCCTCGTGGCACGGCATTCAGTTCGAGAGTCTAAATGAGCAGCATTTCGAACAAATTCTCTGGGAGCTAGCAGAGATTAATTTTCGATATGAATTCCAAGCTCTAGACTTTCGCTGCAGATGCGGTACCCCCTTCGAAAATGACCAGAATGTTCACGAATCCCTTATGGCCTGTTTTCCTGATGGTGCCTTCTCAGTTCCGTCTCTTTCGACTGCCAACCATGGAATTGCGAGTAATTCGATGCAAGAACGAGCTCATTACCTCTTTTCGATGGCTAGGGTTATGTCAAAGTGGTGTTGGGTGAATGCGCATGGCTGGATCGCCTGAGTTGCTGATAAGCTGAAGTGGACATTAAACGATCTGAACGAACTGGAGAACGAGATTGCGAGTTTCTACACACAGATCTTCCATAATTGTTTCAGACGCGCAGCAATCCTACCTCGTCATCTTTCTCAAGATGCTGTGGATGCCTGCCCGTTGGCAAAACGCGCATCTCACCCTTTCTTGGCACCTTGCTTGGCCAACGAACCCACAGTCATCGTCAATTCTCGTCTCACAATCTATCCCTCCTGACCGTAAGACTTTCTTCGTATATCCCCCTTTTGTGCTGAACTCTGATCTACAGGTCGTAGAATGTAGTAAGCTATATCACAAATCCCTGCCGTGCACTTAATATTTTCAGGTTGCCCGCTTGTATGATCGAACATTGTTTTAGTGTGCAGTAGGTGAAGTCGTGTAGCGAAAATCTAATTTATATATGTTATTCAATATTGATTAGATGGCGTTGATTGATTAGACTTGGAGGCGCTGAGCGAGTGGTCAAGACTGAGAAAACTTGATGACTTAATTTCGTCGAGGGTCTATCTCAGTAGAATGTTAAACTAAGTACTGACAATACTAATTTGAGTCTGGTTGGAAGAAATAAGTAAACTTCAACTTTAACTTGAGTCCCGGAGAGTCCACGTGACCCTCTCACGACTTCCAACCTCTCACGACTTCCAACCCTCTTCGACTCTCCCTACTTACATACGGCATTTCCCTTGGGATGCCAGGGTGGCGTTTTAGTGAAAGCCCACTCACCTTTTCTCAAATTCGTCCAGGCGTGCGACATTCCCTACTATCTGTATGGCATTTCCTTTGGGATGCCAGGGTGGTCTTTTAGTAAAAAACCACCTCAACCCTCTCCCGAATCCCCATCCACTCGCGCGGCACCTTCTTAAACACCCTCCCTCCGTCAATTTAGTCCTTTAGAGGACCTGAGAACATTACATTCTCATGTGTGTTCCCCCTTTCTCATGTTAAGAGCCTGCTGACCATCGACATAGTGGGTGGCGTTTTAGTGAAAGCCACTCTCACCTTTTCACAAATCTGTCCACTCGTGCGATATTCCCTACTGTCTGTATGGCATTTCCTTTGGGATGCCAGGGTGATCTTTTAGTAAAAGACCCTCTCCCGAATCCCCATCCACTCATGCGGCACCTTCTCCAACACCCCCTCCGTCAACTTAGTCCTTTAGAGGACCTGAGAATGTTACATTTTCATGTGCGTTCACCCTTTCTCATGTCAAGAGCCTGCTGACCATCGCCATAGTGGGTGGCGTTTTAGTGAAAGCCCACTCTCACCTTTTCTCAAATCCGTCCACTCGTGCGATATTCCCTACTATCTGTATGGCATTTCCTTTGGGATGCTAGGGTGGTCTTTTAATAAAAGACTACCTCAACTCTCTCCCGAATCCCCCCATCCACTCATGCGGCACCTTCTCCAATACCCTCCCTCCGCGACTTAGTCCTTTAGAGGACCTGTGAACGTTTCATTCTCATGTGTGTTCACCTTTCTCATGTCAAGAGCCTGCTGACCATTGCCCAGGTCCCATATAGTGGGTAGGACAAGCTTACCGTAGCCTTACTCCCTTACCATCATGCCCCGTGTCCAAACTGAGGCTCAATGTCTAGCTGCACAACGACGGCGTTCCAAGCGTCCGAGACCGGATGACACAAACATTCTACCCCCTCCTACAACCAATGCAGAAGTACAAGACCGAATACAGGAGATACAGAAGCGTCTTGATGAGGATGTCATTGGCAACCTAACCTGTCCCGTCTGCCTCCTTTCCTTTCAGACAAGACAAGGGCTCAAGAACCATATGAATATGGCCAAACGGTGTGCATGGTATAAACACGGAAAACTGGTTGTCAAACCCATCGATATGAATGCTATGGACGTTGACGAGCCTGCTCCCGCTCAAATAGAGCTTGTCCAGGCAGAAACAGTGTCGCAGATAACAGCGAGACAGCGCCGTTTAGCTCTCCAGACACGTCTGTCAGAGAAGTGGTTGGAGGAGAGGGTAGACGAGGCGTATAGCAATAGCTTTGATGCAAACCTCAATGAGGACATGCATGAAAGTAGCGAGGAAGTGGGCGAAGATGAGTTGGATGATCAGGATATAGATCCTGATGATCAGGAGCAGGTCTCTTTTTTGTGGCAACAATTCCTCCAGGACACCCATAATCCTTTTGAAGACGCCGAAGACACAACGGCTGAAGATATAGATGCATCTATGGAGAACTGGGCGGGACCATCTACCGCCAATTTCGTCCCTTCAGACAATGTCATTGAGGAAGAATGTGACCCTCTCCTTAATGCAGGAGCAACACTCAGCAACGCGCCACCTGATCTAAAAGAGGAATGGCGTCGGAAGCACCAGCTAAATGAGAACCTTTTTTCTCCCTTCAAATCGGAGTTGGATTGGAGAGTGGCTGATTGGGTGGTCAGAGACTCGCCGTCAAACAGCTCGTGCGACCGTCTCCTTAAAATTCCAGGGGTAATGCACATTCAAAATCATTAGGTTAATTACTAAAATATCATGCAGATGGTCGAACGACTGGATCTTTCCTTCAAAGATACACGCACTTTATACAAAAAAGTCAACGCCCTTCCAGACAGAGTGGGACCCTGGCATACGAAAGTGCTTTCATTTTCCGATGCACCCGAGGAGCAGTTCGTGTTACGCTACCAGAACTCACTTGAGGCAGTAAAGGCCCTCTTGGGAGACCCAGCTCTTGCAAAAGACATCGTTTATCGGCCGAAACAAATCTTTCGACAGCAGAATGATACGCAAAACATCAGGACGCTACATGAGATGTGGACGGGGGATTGGTGGTGGGAATTACAGGTGAGTTCTAGTATAAAACTTTCCTGTTTTCTCAGTCCCTTTCTTAGAAGAGACTTCCAGGGAAGACCATTGCTCCAGTAATAATTGCTACCGACAAGACCCAGCTGACCCAGTTTGGCAACGAAAAAGTCGCTTATCCCGTCTACCTCACATTGGGTAACATACCCCGCCATATTAGGCGAAAGCCTTCCAGGCATGCATGCATCCTCATAGGTTATCTACCTACCTCCAAAATCGATGACACCAAGCTTACCGAGGCAGAGCACAGATCGCGGATGAGTCGCTTGTTCCATGATGCTATGCGAATCATCTTGGAACCGTTGAACGTTGCCAGCAAAAAACGAGGTGAAATCATAATCTGTGGTGACGGTCTCGCTCTGTTCTGCCCATTCTCGCTACGTACGTCACTGATTACCCAGAGCAGTGCCTTGTCTCCTGCACAAAGAAAGGCACCTGTCCATGCTGTAAAATTCCTGCACCCAAAATTGCTGATTTGGATCAGACGTACCCCGACCGTACATCAGCAGATACTTTGCATATAATTAACGAAGCGAAGAAGAACGCGCCATCAAATAGGGCTTTTTACCAAGCTTGTCTGCAGAAGGATGTAGGGACAGGAGTAATACGACCTTTCTGGGAGGGGTTCGTGTTCGTCGACATTCATCTCAGTATAACTTCGGATGTTCTGCATCAACTTTACCAAGGCGTTCTCAAGTACCTCATCACATGGGTGGAGGAGTGTATGTCCCCTTCTGAACTAGATGCCCGGATACATTGCTTACCGCCATCGTATGGGGTCACACATTTTAAAAACGGTATCTCATCTATAGGTTGAGTCGCTGGCTATGTTCGCAAAAATATTGCCAAAGTACTCCTTGGGTGCTTGATAGGGTCCAGCAAGATACACGAGAAGGGTATTCGAGCAGCCAAAGCAATCTTGGACTTCATCTATCTAGTGCAGTATTCCAGTCACGATGCTATCACTCTGCAGTTTATGGAGGATGCCTTGAAGGAATGGCGGCAGAATAGGGATTGGTTCATATCTGCGACCAGTCAAAAGGACTTCAACATACCGAAGTTCCATTCTCTCATTCATTATGTGCAGTGCATCAAAGATTTTGGCACTACAGACAATTACAACACTGAAATGTTCGAGCGTCTGCACATTGATTTTGCCAAGAAGGGGTGGAGAGCATCTAACAAGCGAAACGAAACACCCCAAATGATCAAGTGGTTGGAAAGACAGGAAAAGGTAGCTTCCGTTGAACGTATGATAGAGTTGGCAAGGGAGGGGGAAGAGGCAGAGCGTCTATGTATTGCGGAAACCGAGTGGCGGCACTTATCAGCCCAACTTTCCGACCAGCCAGACATTGAACGCCGGATGTTGAGACGGGTCGAGCAAGATAATTCGAAAATTGTGCTAGCGAAGAATTCTTCCCTTACCCTCATTTCAACTGTGGAGAACGAGTATAATTGCCCTACTTTCACCCCTAGCCTCATCACATTCCTCACTCGGATTTTGAAGATACGCTCGGGCTTCCAACTCCCTTTTCTTCAAGTCAACGTCTATAAAAAGGTCAAACTTATTCAAGAAAAAGTTGACGAACAAGATGACGAGAATGTATATACGATCAATGCTACACCTTTGCGGCAAGATACTGTGGTTGTATTGGTGAGCCAGAAGGTGGAATCTGCAGGCCTTCATGGTAAGTCCTTTTAACAGTGGTGTGTAACTTCCTGACTCCGCAGTAGGTTGTAGAATCGGTCAGATTCGAGTGATTTTCCATTTGCCAGAACAAGATGGTGATCAGATTCTGCATCTACCCAGATATCCACTTGCTCACATAGAGTGGTACACGAGACTCAAGTCTGGTCCTGACGGCATTCATGGAATGTACCATATACAAAAACCACGAGAAATCGAGGGCGTAGTCGTTCCGCTGATCCAGATCAGACAGGGTTGTATGCTATTTCCCAACTTCGGCACCCTCCCAGCAGTCAGACGTGACTACTGGGATTCCGATAGTGTGCTCGATATCTGCGATTCATTCTTCCTCAACCACTGGCAGAGCACATATTCGTACCAGACTCTGTATTAACTCAGAATGCCAAATCCAAGATTTGTGAAAGGCATCGACATATACAACATGCGTCAGAATCACGTGCAAGTCCAACAACTTGTTCCGCAATTCTTGTGGCAGGGTGACATTCCTTTCGAGATTATTTCTAGACAGTTACTGGTTGCTAGCAAGGACTTTTGGACCCAGAACTGGTAATTTTGTGAGGGAGCTGCTATTGTTTGTTATTTCTAAGCAGTTAACCAGGCCTCAGGTGCGGCCTAGCTGTAAATAAACAAGAACAACTTTGTTCTGACCACCATGTCCTCACCACCAAATGATGCGCAGGACGAACCAATGCACGAGGAGAACGAAGATGTCGACAGCTCATATGAAGAGGACGAAGAGGAAGAACAGCTCATACGACAAGGTTTCATAGTCGACGAGGAAGATGAGGAAGAAGAGACACGCCACAGAAAACGGCGAAAACGGCATCATCGACGAGAAGAGATCCTCGAGGAAGACGATCTCGACTTGCTTGAGGAGAACACGGGCATGTCCTTCAAGCGGAACAGACTCACGCAGCTCAGATGCAGGGTCGTTCACTCGGACTCTGACGACAACGTCGATCTCGACCAAGAACAGGAGCCAGTAGGGGATATCCAGACAATATTTGACGAGAGAGAGTACGATGACGAAAGTCTTCACTCCTTCATCACAGACTCAGACGAAGGCGAGGGCGACAAGGCAGTACGCAAGGCTCGCAGGGCTGAAAAACGAAGAATAGAAGCTGCAAGATGAGCACAGGGACGATCACATCGCATCAGGCCCACGGAAATCGTCCAAAATTTCATTTCGGACTCTAAAATCGTCTTTGTCTAAGAGGATCCAGAGCTTGCTCCTTCCATTTATGCGGTTTGCAGACCCAGACCCACTGAAAGCTCTGTCCTCAGAGGAGCTTTTACGTAGAGCTCGAATGATCATTTCTACAGAGCTGGGTCAGGATCCACGGCTGCGTGACTTCACTCGCCAGATCTTCAAAGAGCATGCGTTTATCACTGTGGAGCCTACTCCTCGTGGCATCCAAAAGATCGATGATCACCATCCTTACTTCAACTTCAAGTATCTTCGATGGCTCAAGTTTTGCGCTGAGCTTATACCTCCGACATTCGTTCAGGATTTACGACCACCCACGTTCTCAACCCAAATGCTTGGCCCAGAAATATTTTCGAAGACTGTATAATGTTTCTGGCGGTATGCTCCCGCCCTGTTGCCCGGTCCCTGCTCATTGAAACATAAGGATACCATTCTGCGCCGAAGTTCGAATATCGTCGTCTGTTACTGAGAGTGTTCCCGAATCAGTGGTGGGGTGTCTTGGATATCCTTGTCAGCCGTTTTCATGCCTTCGTCGAAGTCCACTGACTTCCGCCCAGATAAGCTAGAGCAAGAACCTCATGAAGTTTACTTGGATGTGCGTCTACCAGGTGGGATTGACGCATATCAGAATCACTTCGGTACGACCGCTTATCCTGAACTTTCAGAATAGTGACATTCAGCAGATTCGTGCTCATTCTATTTCACCAAACCTTTCGTGCAAATCGACAGAAATCGTGTCCATGGTATGTATAGAGCTGTAGCTGTAAGATTTAGGAAAAAATACTAGGCTACAGCCTGAAAAACTGATACAGAAAACATGGCTATAGCCTGGCGCAGGCTGTAGCCTGTTTGTTTCAAAAACTAGATGGATATACAAATTTCAGGCTATAGCCTGGGTCTGCTCTATACTGGTTCATTTTGGCTAGCTGGTTTGCTATGCCTTTAGGCTATAGCCTGTAGTTTTACAAAACTAATACCATTGGTTCATCTCAGCTGGTTTGTGTCATGTTATAATTAAACTGGTCTATAAATAGTTAGAAGAGCCAAAATGAATATCATGGTAGCATGACCAAAGCATGATAGATGAATATGAGTAGAGTAGGTAAGGATTAACTGTGAGAATTTTGTATTTTGGTATTAATAGATACAGGATATCTGATAAAGACACCTGTCTTTCCCACAAGCAGTGGGACCTGGTTGCCAGGTCTAATAGGCCTACACTGCTCATTAAAGGAGGACTTAATTTGTGGACCATAGCATTTCGCCTTGCCATTTCTGGCAGTCCTAAATATAAAAAATCATAAATAAATGTAAACAAACTGACAAAAAATCAGAGAAAATAATGTAGGGTGGGAATGACAATGTGACCATGAGAATTTTATTGGTCATCACTAACAGATCACATGACCTTATTTTATCTTTGTTTATCAGTTGTAAATAACAAAAAGTAGCCATGAGACAGATGATTCAGAATATGTAATTTGTTTGCTGAGATAAGCTGAAATCAGCTGGGAAATGAGCAAATAAACATGCCCAAATCTGGAAGGTCAGTTGTACAAAAAAGTGAAAATATGTGAACCTAGGCTTTTTGAGGCTATGATTTCAACTGTATAGTTGGTGGGAGATGAAATTGCCTTTTTTGGCAAGATATAGACAGGTGATGCTAACTTTAGAATCTGCTGAAACTGGGTTTTTGAGCTCAACTGTGGCATTTGTGGAAATGAAATTGCCTATAAAAAGAAACCCTCTTTCTATAGGCTAGTCTAGACCAGCCCTAAACACCTATACAGACCAGTATTCAATCTCTATATGCATTGACTTGTATAGAGTAGTAGTATTCAACTTGTAATGACTTGTATTCAATCCCTATGGACTGGTATTCAATCCCTATGGACTGGTATTCAATCCCTATGGACTGGTATTCAACCCTATATAGGCTTGCATTCAATTCCTACTTGCATTCAATCTCTATAGACCAGTACATTCAATTGGCCCAGAGACCAGCCCTAAGCATAATAGTCAAACCCTAAACTTGTATACAGTTGCGGACAATCAAAGCCCGCAAATTTATTTTTAGGCTATCTAGGCTACGTAGAGAAAATCTAATGTCAGATTCGAACTTGGCGAGCTGAAATACGCCAGAAAACGATTTC
>QLOY01016834.1:0-12684 GCA_003313965.1 Megacollybia marginata
CTTCCTTTGACAAACGATATTACAGAGAGCAACACATTCCCATATTTTGTTCACGAAAGTGGAATGAAACACATACGTGTTGCGGAAGGAGAGATGATTGCTTGGAAGCATCTACTTCCGGCAGCGGTGGAGAGATGTCGTAAGTGGAGACACAACTCGAACTGCGAATACAAGGTGACTGAGAGAATTCCAATTTCCGAAAAAATGGAAGAAAATCCGTTATGCAGCTGCGGACGCGGTAAAGATGTGGACGGGATGAAAACTGAGGAATTATGGCGCCCATTTGCCCCGCATTGTTGGCATATTGCGCTTTCACCACTTTTTGCTGTCTCGTATTTGGAGCGGGTTCTTGGATCCTTTCAAAGGTGCCACCGGTGTCTGGCCAAAGGAAATCCGAAGCTTCAGGCCTGTGGCAAGTGTCGGAAGACCAGGTATTGCAGCCGGGAATGTCAGAAGGCTGATTGGAGAAAGCATAAAGAGATGTGTAAAGCATAAGCTTACTTGGTACATGTGTCGATAGATTCCCAATGATCCGATTTGATATGCAAAGTGTATTCACCGCTGCTTTCAACAAATTCAACTCGATAACCACCTATTATGGGCTGAATCGATTCGACTTTGTATGAATTCACTGCTGAGTAAATTCAACGGGTCCATGCAATCGATCTCTTGGGTGTTTTGACAGTAGGGTTGACAAGGGGGCGGGATTCAATCCCGTGACCGGAGACCCTCCGAAATTTTTACTGACCCAAATTGTCCCTTGTCAGCCCTTGTCCGGCTCTGGTCAGCGGACTCTTCAGACTAAGCGAAATTTTGTACGCTTCCTTCCTTCAATTTCAAGTTGGCTGAAGCGTCGGTCTGACTCGGTCGCCCACTGGCAAGCTGCAAAACTATGTACACACCATGTATTGATGTCATGACTCATGAACGTGTTGCGTGCTGCCTATCGGATAATTCCGCGAGCTTCGAAAAGTCTATTTTTTCAACTTGAACTGATCCTGATTATAAGACATCATGAAGCGCGGATTTTTGAACTCAGCCAAGGCAAAAAAGTCTATACCAGAACCTCAAGTTATTTTCCAGAAGCAAGTCTTCTACTCGAAAGAAAGTCGTTGACTACAATTCGACCAGATTCCCACTGACAGAGACAGAATGCAATCTTTCGTATGGTGTCGTTGAAGACAGAGGTAAGCTTTGCCACTCTTTGATTGTGTCTGATATACTGGGTTGAAGGTGTCCCGAAAGACTACAAACCACTGCAGCAAAGGACTTGGGATCAAGTTGAAGATTTCAACGCTTTTACTGATTACCAGGACGATGTTTTCATAGCAACTACTCAGCCTGCTCAGGCAACAGACCAAACTATCGACGATGTTCCAGATGGCTGGTCAGAATGTTACATATCCGGCTACGCAAAACGGCAAATCCTATCGACACCTGGATTTCCTCAGCCAATCCGTCGACCTTCGATAAAATCGTACGAAATCAAAGAAATACCGAACAAAGGTCTTGGTGTTGTTGCTACTCGAAATATCCAAGCCGGCGATCTCATTTTTGCTGAGCGTGCTATTCTTATTTTGCCTGTGCAGTTCAGGAGTTCTGTCTTGAACCTTTCTGAAAAATATACACCAGAGCAAGTCAGACAAGTAGCATTGTTCGAAATGGAAAGGGTATTGGAGGTTCTTCTTGCTCGTGTGGATCCGAAGCTTCAGGCAGCGTACAAAGCACTGTACAACGGTCATCAACTCGATGGGAGCGGGTCGTTGATTGGGATAGGAAGGACTAATGGCTTTGGCATTGGATTGAAAGATGCAGGTAAGCTCGCGTTTTGCGGTGAGTTAGACTTGGTTGATTCAGTGACAGACTCGGATGGTACGGATTCTTTTGATAGCTACACCGGAGTCTTCAACGAGGGGTCTCGTTTTAATCACAGGTACACGCTCACACTGTTCCTTACCAGGACGTGCTTATCATGTTACCAGTTGTATGACCAATGTTGATAGAAGATGGGACATGCCCACCTTCTCGATGGAATTCCGTGCTTGCAGGAATATCAGAGCTGGCGAAGAACTCACTGTTGCCTATTGTTACACCATGAGCCCTGTGGCCGAACGTCAAAAAGCCCTCGAACCCTACGGATTCCAATGCACCTGCCTCGCTTGTACAACTCCCAGTCCCGCCGCGTCCCATCGTCGTCGTCTCATATTTTTGGCGGCGTTCCCTACACCTACTGAATGGATGTCGTGGTTAACGACTAAGAGTGCTCCTGATGATCACATCATTAGGCCTTGTCTCCAACAGTTGCGCGTTTGTGACGAGGAGGGATTACATATCAACCATGATCACGTCCAGGCCTACCTTGAGGTGGTGATGCTTTGTTATCAGATGCTTGGGGATGAGAAAAACGTAGTCAAGTATGGGGAGATGCTTGGAAGACAGGTTTTGTCAGAAACCGGGGACGACACCGAGTTGAAGACGTTTAGGCGTCTTAACTATCACAGACGTCAGGCTTCGTGGGCAGTTCGGAAGACTCGATCTCCTGCCGGATTCAATATCAAGTGGAACCATTATGGGAAAGTCGCTGAAATATTGAAGATACTGTAGTTTGATGACCGAAAATTTTGTGGCACTAAGCATGTGTACTTGCATTTGATACTCAGGATCTGCAATACTTGCGAGCAGTAAACCTTATATATACGACACAGGCAAAGACGATCATTTGTAATCTTATTTGACAGGTTGAACATTGAAGGGACGCAGTCTATTCGTGTGGCACCGAGAATGGTGTGCATCTCAGATCCTCACATTGATCAGAAATTTGTTGTCGATAGATCCAATTCGCATACACAGAGTCAACCATTTTGCTCGTAGGGACAAGCCTAAGATGAAACTAGGTCCCCAGGCCCTCTGAGGTGATGCGAAGAAACCTCAGGTATCTGCGTCAGCTAAGATGAAACTAGATCTAGATATAACCGTCATATCATCCGACCACAGTCGAGAGCGCACTTACTGAACAAACCAATCATTCCCAGGGACTATAGGAGAGAGACACACTCCAGCAGTGAAACTCACTCCGGTGAAACAGTCTATTACTATCTCCTCTCCCAATGCACCCTTGTATCGATGAGATTCAGTCATATAACAAGGGGTAAACATACGAATGAGGTAGTGCAAATGATGTAGGGCACAGTATCGAGATTGAAATAGGTGTAGGCACACGAGTTGAAGCTGACTTGCATCTTGCTATCAGCAGGTATTTCAAAATCCTGATCTATCTTCGTGAGCGCCGCGGCCAAATTTATGCAGTCTGATACATCCGGCTGCGATCCATCTGTCTCGCATAGAACTGATGTGCCTGAGGGTGAAAAGTAAAAACAGCTGCAGATTGTAGTTTGCACGTACAGGGTGTGTTGCACTGATTAATTTGGCGCTTCTGGATGGTAGAAGGAGTCGTAATTGATTTCCCCAAAGCTGCAGACCCAGGGCACGCCATTGTGGTGAATGTGAGCTCCTCGCCGCTGGGAGAAACCAAAGTCTTCTTGTCTATAACCTGGGCGTCGGCACCACAGCTAAGGTCTCGGGTAGAACTTGGACGTGCCAAAGCACCAGACAGCAAGAGAACAAGGCCGAGGAATGTAGCAGTGAATCGCATTGTTGCATACATCAGCTGCTGAGGTTCGAGGCAAACTACCACCCTTTTATACGAGGTTGGAAATTGGAAAGTTCCGGGGTGAAAAACTAGGGTGGCTGTCATTCTACAGCAAGGCTCAAGTTGCCTATGCTCAGCCTTGCTGGCAGCTCGAGAACAACGGAGCTTTCAAAGTGACTTGGTTTCTACGTCTGGTTCAGTGATGAATCATGATGAGGTCCTACCGTAAGGACGAGAGTTTGACGTTCGACTGACGGCCTAAACCACACGAAGCCCAGGTTATCTCGGGTTCACAAGAAAGGTCCAAGAGCCTGGAATTCATTGAAACAAGCTGACGCTGACGCCAAGAAGTGCTGCAGTGCAAGCGAGTTCCCAAATGTGTGTCTTTGTCTATGCCGACAAGCGTGTTGGAACCAGGGACGAGAAGGTGACCCATGAATCATGATTGCCACAGCTCATATACAGTTGAAATGACGGTACCTCAGAAATCGTATGTTATTATCTCACGCTCATGGAGATAGGACATCGAACCGTGACCTCCCTTGGAGAAGCCTTCAGGCCTTCAGGCGTGTTTGGACACAAAGACATTGGCCTGTTTTCATTCCAAACTAGCGCTCCACGGTTAGCCAGTTGTTAAAACGTTAATGGCTTACCAGTTACAAAACAGTCCCAAACACCGTCTTGACTCTTTACCAAGTCTTTACGCAATATTCTCGCTCTTTTGAATGTCTGTCGCCTAGCCGAGGAAGGAGACATGATTCCACCGTTAAACGAATCAGAATGTAACTCAACGACGGCCACTGCTACGCTCAATTTCTCAACTTTTGACCATCATGCCATTCAAAACGAACAATCCAGTCATGGTGGAGATGTGGACTACGGCATGTAACATCCTTTCTTATTACAATGTTGCTGATGGTGTACAGTGAAGCTAGTTACACGCTATTTAATTCCTCTGTATCCCATTCAAAAATTAACGATCTTTTCGACTCTATGCATTCGGTTACTGTGGTTCTTGGACATTCAAGAAAACTCACCCAGCTAGACTGCCAGAGGAAGATGACACAGACGGCGGCCCTGAGGGAGATGGATGTGGCTCATGAGTGAAGGATTGTACCGAGGCGTCCTTGCGAGGAGGAGTTTTACAGAACGGCCATTACCACGCTCCAGGGCATACGAAAGAGGACTTCGGCCGCGTTTGTCCCTCGTGTCAATGTCGATGCCTGGGATAGACAGAAGGTATCTAACAATGATTCCGCTGCGGCGAGCCGACTGGGATTCGGTCCAGGCGTCATGAGGATGCCATGACCAAACCACGGCCATGTCCACACCTGCCGCATACGATAACGGGTTTCGGCCATCTTTGTCTATAGAGTGGACATCCACATCAGCCCTGGCAATGAGACATTCTACGGTCTGTGTGCACCCATTTTCTGCTGCGTAAGAAAGTGGTGTCCGGCTGTGACTATCCTTTGAATCCGCATTGACATTTGCTGAGGAAAGGAGGATTTCGACGATATCCTCATATCCCTCGGATGCAGCGTACGAAAGGGGGGTTCGGCCGTGACTGTCCTTTGAATCTGCATCGACATTTGCTGAAGAAAGGAGGATTTTGACGGTGTTCTCGCCTCCCGATGATGCGGCGTAGAAATTTAGGGGGGTTCGGCCATTTTTGTCCTTCGAGAGAATGTCTACTCCTGGTACAGCCAGGAGAGCTTTCACTACCTCTTCGCTGCCAGATTGTGCCGCATAGGAGAATGGAGTCCGGTCAATTTCATCTTTGGAGTGTACGTCAACATCTGCTCTGATGAGGAACTGCTGTACTACACTCAGGTGCCCATTTTCTGCTGCATACGAAAGTGGCGTTCGGCCGTGACTGTCCCTTGAATCTGCATCAATATTCGCTAAGGAAAGGAGGATTTTGATGACACCACTGGCATCTTTGGCATCTTTCCGGACATAATCTCTAAATGATGCGGCGTAAGAAAGGGGGGTTCGGCCATTTTTGTCCTTCAAGTTCGAGAGAATGTCTACTCCTGGTACAGCCAGGAGAGCTTCCACCATCTCTTTACTGCTAGATTGTGACGCTTTACTGCCAGATTCTGCCGCATAGGACAATGGAGTCCGGTCCATTTCATCTGTGGAGTGGACATCGACATCCGCTCTGGCGAGCAACTGCCGTAGTATGTTCAGGTGCCCCTTTTCTGCTGCATAAGAAAGTGGTGTTCGGCCGTGGCTGTCCCTTGAATCTGCGTCGATATTTGGTAAGGAAAGGAGGATTTCGACGATATCCTCACTTCCCCAGAATAATCTGGATGATGCAGCATATGAGAGAGGGGTACGGCCTTTTTTGTCCTTTGAGAGAATGTCTACCCCTGGTACAGCCAGGAGAGCTTTCACTACCTCTTTATCGTGAGATTGTGCCGCATAGGACAATGGAGTCCGGTCCATTTCATCTTTGGAGTGCACGTTGACATCTGCTCTGGTGAGGAACTGCTGTACTACATTCAGGCGCCAATTTTCTGCTGCATAAGAAAGTGGTGTTCGGCCATGACTGTCCCTTGAATCTGCATCGATATTTGCTAAGGAAAGGAGGATTTCGATGACACCACTGGCATCACTGCCAGTGGCACCTCCCGGGACATAAACTCTAGGTGATGCAGCGTAAGAAAGGGGGGTTCGGCCATTTTTGTCCTTCAAGTTTGAGAGAATTTCTACACCTGGTACAGCCAGGAGAGCTTTGACTACCTCTTCACTGCCAGATTGTGCTGCATAGGACAATGGAGTCCGGTCGATTTCATCTGAGGAGTGGACATCAACATCCGAGGCTCTGGTGAGGAACTGCTGTACTATGTTCAGGTGCCCATTTCCTGCTGCATAAGAAAGTGGTGTTCGGCCGTGACTGTCCCTTGAATCTGCATCAATATTTGCAGATTCACTCCTGCCAGATTGTGCCGCATAGGAGAATGGAGTCCAGTTAATTTCATCTTTGGAGTGAACATCAACATCTGCTCTGGCGAGCAACTGCTGTACTACGTTCAGGTTCCCATTTCCTGCTGCATAAGAAAGTGGTGTTCGGCCGTGACTGTCCCTTGAATCCGCATTGACATTTGCTGAGGAAAGGAGGATTTTGACGATATCCTTACTTCTCCAGGATGATGCGGCATATGAAAGGGGGGTTCGGCCATCTTTGTCCTTCGAGAGAATGTCTACTCCTGGTACAGCGAGGAGAGCTTTCACTATCTCTTCACTGCCACATTGTGCCGCATAAGAGAATGGAGTCCGGTCCATTTCATCTGTGGAGTGGACATTGACATCCGCTCTGGCGAGGAACTGCCGTACTATGTTCAGGTGCCCACCGACTGCTGCATGCGAAAGTGGTGTTCAGCCGTCACTGTCCCTTGAATCTGCATCGATATTTGGTAAGGAAAGGAGGATTTCGATGATATCCTCACTTCCCCCGAAACTGAATCTGGACTCAGATGATGCGGCATATGAGAGGGGGGTACGGCCATTTTTGTCCTTCGAGAGAATGTCTACTCCTGGTACAGCCAGGAGAGCTTTCATCACCTCTTTACTGCGAGATTGTGCCGCATAGGACAATGGAGTCCGGTTGAAATCATCTTTGGACTGAACATCAACATCTGCTCTGGTGAGGAACTGTTGTACTACATCTAGGTGCCCTTTTTCTGCTGCATATGAAAGTGGCGTTCAGCTGTGACTGTCCCTTGAATCTGCATCAATATTCGCTAAGGAAAGGAAGATTTTGATGACACCACTGTAGACTCTAGATGCAGCGTAAGAAAGGGGGGTTCGGCCATTTTTGTCCTTCAAGTTCAAGAGAATGTCTACTCCTGGTACAGCCAGGAGAGCTTTCACCATCTCTTTACTGCTAGATTCTGCCGCATAGGACAATGGAGTGCGGTCCATTTCATCTGTGGAGTGGACATCGACATCTGCTCTGGCGAGCAACTGCCGTACTGCGTTCAGGTGCCCTTTTTCTGCTGCATATGAAAGTGGTGTACGGCCGTGACTGTCCTTTGAATCTGCATCGATATTTGCTAAGCAAAGGAGGATTTTGACGATATCTTCACTCCGAGATGATGCAGCGTAAGAAAGGGGGGTTCGGCCATATTTGTTCTTTGAGAGAATGTCTACTCCTGGTGCAGCCAGGAGAGCTTTCACTACATCTTCACTGTGAGATTCTGCCGCATAGGAGAATGGAGTCCAGTCGTAATCATCTTTGTAGTTGACATCAATGTCTGCTCTGGTGAGGAGCTGCTGTACTACATCTAGGTGCCCATTTTGTGCCGCATATGACAGCGGAGTTCGGCGGGAGTTGTCCTTTGTGTTGGCACATGCTCCATTGGCTAGTAGTTGCTCTAGCGCTTGAAGGCTGCCATTCATTGCAGCATATATCAGTGGGGTGTGGTGTGGACCAATTGTTGCATTGACAAGTCCACTATCTGTCATTATGATATGTTTCAAGACGTCAGAGAGGTTGTACCAGGATGCAAAATGGATGAAGCACATATTGCCTTGCTTCGTCACAGTAGCACCATACAACAGGCCTTCTTGTGCACTGGCAATGAGGTATCTGCTTATGTGAGAGTCGTGCATATACCAACAGTCATGTTTGGACAGGTCTTGGACATATCGGAGAAGGTATGGTATCAATTGTGCTGCTTGATACGAGACAGGAGAAAAATCCTTTATACTGGCATGCATGCCAGTGAGGTAATGCTTGGGAATTGATTTAGGAAATCCGAGATATCTGACACAGGTCGACAACATATCCTCAGGAGAAAGTAGATAGTCACGACAGGCGTCTATATGTTTGTCACGACAGTTGTTCAGATATTCTTTGACAGTGTAATCTATATAGTATGAGCTTGTCATACCATAGATTTCAAACAACTCACGAACACAACCTAAAACTGTTACTTTGGTGGCAAAATCTTCTTCCTGAACTTGAAGCGTCACCAGTCCGACACATAATCGTAAAATTTCTTCAGACGGGATCAGCTTCTCTTCATTGATCTCTGTGGTGCACATTGGGACAGCCAAAAGGTAACGGACTCCATCCACCGTGAGTGGAAAAGGGGAAAAGGCAACCCAGGAGAGCACTTTAAGAGCTCGCTCACGATGAGATGGATCTATCCGATCAAGTGTGTTCTTGTACCTATCATGCAAGGTCGAAGGGAGACTGTTCAACTTTTCGTTGACCTCAGCAACAGTTAAACAATCCTCCAGCTCATCAAGATGAAGCCGCGCCATAAGAAACCTATGACCGCATGGTCAGCTAATCTAGTAGAACGAACAAAAAAGCCTGAGATTGTCTTACATTCCATTCGCTTTCTCGATA
The DNA here is from genome assembly GCA_003313965.1 of Megacollybia marginata. Classification (NCBI taxonomy): domain Eukaryota; kingdom Fungi; phylum Basidiomycota; class Agaricomycetes; order Agaricales; family Porotheleaceae; genus Megacollybia; species Megacollybia marginata. Next base: position 9,015 of record QLOY01016834.1, read on the forward strand.
ACTTTCTCCGTAATAGTCTCTGGTGACAGCTGCTTCACACTGGTATTCGGTCGAAATTCCTTCAGCCGTGTAGTGATATAAAGAGCTAGATCTTCTCGATGGGTACAAATCTCAACTCTTTTATGGTTTGTGAATAAGCTGGCGATGTGAGGACGTGATGTATAAAGTATCCGCAATGGGGGGCTTAATGATTCTAGTTTCTGAACGATTCGCCATTGAAGTGAATCATGCACTTCATCGAGGGCATCAATGATTACAAAGACGGCATCGTAAGTAGCCATCTCTGCCTCCATTACTGACACAAGCCATTCCATGTCCAATGGTATTTTGTTACTCCACGTATCCAGAAGGCGCTGGCTACGGATACTGCGCTGGACAAGCTGGCGAAGAAGGGCTTTAAGTATAGTAGTGACTTGAAAGTCACGTTGACCTTGATAACGGCAGTATGCAAAGAGGATGGCGATGTTTTGTCCATCATAGATCGTTTTCAGGTGCTTGATAATGCATGAACTAGATAGAGATTGACGGTAAAAAAAGATGTGAATGTGATGGCTGACTTACGACAAGACTGTTTTACCGACACCAGCTAGAAGAGGCCCACATGAGAGACATGAAGGGAAACAACGGTAAAAACGAACGGTCACCGAGACACCACAAAACAGGATATCTGCCTTCTTTCCATTCATTGAAAGTCTCGTTTTCAAAGAACCATTCGACTGTCCCGTGCGTGCGGCTATCCAGAGCATCAGTATAGCTATTGACAAACGTTATGTCTGAGATCCATTCTGACATCTTATCGCGATCCTGGCGCTGAATGCTGCATCGCATGCTCAAGAAAATCTCTGCCTATCCGAAGTAAGGTAAATATAGCTCCATACTAGCTGGAGGTACTTGCCTGGAATGCACGAAAGGCACTATTGATCTTACGGAGGATCGCTTCGATGTCCCCGGCCACGGCATGGGCAGTCACAAGCCCAATGAAGTATCCGTTCTGAAGCTTATTCTCAACCTCTGCAAGTTCACGTTCGAGGCAGCTGAACAAAAGTGAGCCAGAGACACGCCTTCGGTAACTATTGGCATACAGGAGCCATCGCTGCAACGGTTCATCGGGGATGGAAGTGCTATCCGTGTAAGTCGAGCTCAGTTGCTGAAAGCGTTTCAGGTCCGCCTGTATGTCGCAAAGGGCTTTCTTATTATCGGAATGTGCCTGAAGGAAGAATCAATATCTCGCGAGCAATGCAAGAAGAACGAGACCTCGAACAGCTCTGCAATGGTTACTAGTTAGCAATCCTCCGACAAGACCCTGTAGTGGCGGTAAAGCAGAAGACGCCTCTTTTGTAACCCGTAGGCATTCTTTGACTGCATTCTTTGCTATCTCTAGGCCCTTCTTGACCTTTGACGGCTCGTTGGCGCTTGCTTGGTCGCTGGTATTGGGAGCATCTGGTTACTGAGAAAGAGAGGTCGGACATACTTGGAAGCGTACTGGGTGTAGCTGGAATGTTAACTTTGCTAGTTCCGGTCGGCAAGGAAGCATGGCCACTTGGTGCTCTACCATTGTCTTGCGGAGATAGAGATCGCGACTTGGAAGACCTAGAATTGAAACCATGTCCAAGTAGCTTGACTTTGCGTATCAATTTCATCCGTTTGGTGTAAAAGACTAACGTCGCTAAATGCACGAGAGAAAGTGCAGCCTAGAAGCACAGCTATACAGCTGTGACCTGGACGGACACATGACCCAGATATGGCGTTAACGTCATCTTAATGATCATCCGAAGATAGTCCTTAAATTGGGACTCAGTCACTGAGATTTCTGAGATTTTATCCCTTAAATTCAGTCATTTTCACTGAATTTAAGTGACAGATGGCCACTGAATTTAAGGGATAAAATCTCGGAAACCGACATCCAAATCACTTGAATCCAGGGATTTTTTCGCTTAAATTCAGTGATTTTCCTGACATTATAATCACGCTCTTAGAACATTTAATAGCCATTACAAAGGGCTCAATACAAAGCAAATATGAATAAAAAGCGGGTCCATTCAAAGTAAGAGAGTAACGAGTCTGCCCAAGTCCGATCCACTGAGTTCCAAGTCCAATGCCACCGAGTCCAAGTCCGATATCACCGAGTCCACGTTCGATATGTACCACGAGTGCAATTTGAGGTTCCTGGCTTCTGACCCCTCGTTTTGTTTTGGAGCGAGTAACTATATTATGTAGTATATATAATTGAACAAGCTTTCGACTTACCCCGAACTTAACACATGTACAGAGTCATTGCAGCCCATGCCTATATCATTCACTGTTCTAAAAGGAGGTGAGAAAATTCGGAGGCGTTCATATACATACCGCCTTCATATACATACCTGCAGAGGTGTACGTTGATCTGCATAAAGAAACCTACTTGGCTACACACATCACACATTGTCAGGTCATACCGGCTGTAGAGGCACAGACATACGTTGAACTATTACCGCACTAGCTCGTGGATAAGCCAAAATTGTTACTGAAAGGGTAATTATTGCTGATCTCAAGAGTCAACTTGCAATGGATTCCGTCAGAGCTGATCCCCTGGCTCTGCCATGTAAACACATACAATGTAGCCATTGACTAGGCGAGCATGAGAAATGAGCATTTGAGACGAACAAGACCGTTCTTCGCTTTCATGGTATCGTTCAAATACTTGCTCGAGATTACTGACATTGCTTCGATGCCAATGATACACTTGATAGCAAGATTGGTTTGGTTGGGCAATGAACCACCATTGGGCCCAACAAAAGCGCTGGTTTGGGTGTTGGTAACCAGGAGTCCGCCCATTGATCCAAGGAACTTAGCAACAGGTAAGTGAGCTGAGCTCGCAGATTTGAAACTCACCTAGGTCTTTACAAGAGAAGTATCGCCCGACCTCTGAGATCTGAGCGTAAGCAAGAATCATGTTGATCATATTTGCAGTTTCGTCGATTGGCATGTAAGGCCATGTAAGGTTTCATGAGTAACTGAACCTCGTTAGCTCAAACTTCATCTAAAGACAATGAGATTGCTGGTAGAAAGGACAATGTCCGTCATCATGTCCGTTACTGTCCGTTAGCTACAGGATAATGTGTCCTTACCTCCAAGTTCTCAATTGCTCAAGGACAACTTGGTCATTCCAAGGATTAAACACAATCGAGATCAGTCCAAGCCCACGGTTTTCTTCACTAATGGAGTCATCTCAACTCGCTACTGAGTCCCGCTCGAACAGAAGACGGTAAAGTCAGAACACACCGTGACGGCGCCAATTGTATTAATAAAGGTGGACGATTTCGAACACAATGAAGCTTGAAGGCGGTGCTGGCGACGAGTGAAAGAAGTGCCCTTCGTTGTACATCCCAGAACGATACAAATGTTTTTAGGATATGAGTGTCGAAAATTTCTTGTGTTTGTACTTGTGTACTTCATCCACTCTAATACTTCCATCAAGCCTCTCCAGCTCCACAGTATCGAAAACATGGGACAATGTCACTCCGACCGACGGCTCCGAGCGCTCGTACTTACAAATATGTCTCAGCAGCAACCACCTGGGCGCTTAAATTTCACGACGTATACAAGCTATTTTTGTCCCTTTCAAATTACTTTGCGTCCATTATGCGTCAGCTGACAGCCGTCCAAGCTGCAAATTTAGCCATGTAAGTCG
>QLOY01016861.1:0-19197 GCA_003313965.1 Megacollybia marginata
GGGTGGGGTGGAGCGAGAAAAATTTTAAAATACTTTTTATATAGAGTAGTAATTTCATATCTGAAAGATATATAACTTACTTTCTGCGTAGCACTCGCACCCGTCCTGTTCACCCCAAAGGGGAGAAGGAGCACTCTACCTTAGCCATAGGAAAGAAATCAGGAACCCCTGCTCCGGTCTAATTGTCAAATGTGGCTTCGCTACCCCGTCCGTGCTTCGCTCCCCTGCGAAGCACCCTGCGTCCTACCCCTGCTCCGCAACTAAAGGGTGAGCAGGGGGTGACGGGGGGGGGTAGCCATAATTTAAGCCGAAAGTAAATAATGTTTAAGCAAACAAAAATAACTGTATAAAGTAATTTTTAAGTAAAAGAAAGTTAATATTTTTTATATTTTATTGTTTTAAAATAAAAAGAAGACAGAACTCGAGTGGTTGAGTGTCCCACTTTTAATGGGAAAGTTTTGGTTCGAGTCCAAGTGTTTTCACTTTTATAAGGCTCCGTACAAATTTATTTTAATTTTTATATTTCTCCTCCCTGCTGCGCACTGCACCCCCCCAAAGGGGAGAAGGAGGGGGTGAGGGAGGAGGACGGAACAGGGGGTTCGGAGCAGAAATATAAATTTTCCGTGCGGAGCAGGGCGCTTATTTAAAACCTTACTAATGATTAATTAATTAATAAATTAATAAATTACCTATATTAAAATAATATAAATACAGACCTACTATTATCATTTTTCTTTTCAGACTGTAACTGTTATTTTATAAGGTTAGTGTGCCTATTGATTTAATATCAATTATTTAAAATATAAACGATATAATATAAAGTCTATCTAATTTTATATAGCCTTGATTATTGCTTCGCAGTAAAATATAAAACGTTTTATGTAAAAAGATAAAAATAAAGTCATATTATTTTTAAATATTAAATTTAAATTTAATTAAATTTTTAATATAAGTTACAATATTTAAAGTTATATTTTTTTATTGCTTCGCAGAGAAATATAAGTATTAAATTTGTATTATTGTAAACGAAAAATATTAAAAGAATATTAAAGTAAATTTTTAATTTTAATTCAGGGTAGGTGATCCGATTGGTAATGGTGGTTCTCTGTAAAAGAATTGGTTTCAACCGTAAGAGGTTCGATTCCTCTACTACTCAACTAAAAGAGAATAATAAAATAATATTTTTATTCTTTTACGACCCTCCGCAGTACTTCTGCTCCCTGCTCCGCAGGGAGAGCCTTATTGTAAGATAGTAGCAAAGCAGCAAAGCAGCAAAGCAGCAAAGCAGCAAAGCAGCAAAGCAGCAAAGCAGCATCGGTCAAATTTTTAATTAAATATAAATATATATAAAACCTACATCAATATAAATTATAAAATAAATACTTTTCGATAGAATATTCAAGCTAAAAAACTTTTATATTTAATATTTAATTTATATACAAGCCACTCCTCTCTCTCTCTGCGAAGCAGAGTAGGGTACCTGCGTTCTTCTTCTTTGGCTAGTGATAGGTGTTGCAGCCGAAGGAGTGCGGAGTGCGGAGTGCGGAGTGCGGAGTGCGGAGTGCGGAGTGCGGAGCAGAGATTATTCAGCTTATCTTGATTTTATAGTTATAAAAATACTCTGCGGAGCCTTTTTTATTTTAATAGTTATCTGTATATTGAGATATTAATAATATTATAAAATTGAGTGATTTTATTTTATTATAAATAACTCTGCGGAGCCTTATTAAACAACTATTTGTACGACATCACAATCAGATTCAAATAGGAACCTGCTTATTACTAAAAGACTTTACCTTAGTCTAAATATTCAGAAATAAATAGAAGTGCTCCGCTCCGCTCTTTCAAAGAATTTAGCTTCGCTCCCTCCCCCCGTGCAGCGTAGCACGGTGCGTCCTACCCCCTTACCCCCCTGCTGCTTCGCACCGAAGGAGCAGGGTGCTTCGCAGGGGAGGAGCAGGGGGAGGGTTATAAAATATAAGTAAAGACTTTAGCATAAATGGTTAATGCAATTCGCTCATAATGGATATTAAAAGGGTTCGAATCCCTTAGGTCTTATAGTTAATAACAAGCTATATACATTAATGGGCATTTGGTCGAGTCTGGTTTATGGCCCTCGTCTTGAAAACGAGTACTTTATTAAAAGTCGTCGGTTCAAATCCGACAGTGCCCGTAATTTTATAATTAATTTATTTACTAATATAGCTTTATTTTCTTTTTATGCGGAGCACTAACTATATTTAGGCTTAATATAATCACTATTTATATTTATTTACATTGTTTATATTCTCAAAATTATTTGTTAATATATGCGTCCCCCCCTCTTATTATTTAAAACCTGCGTTCTACCCCACCCACCCCTTTGGTTGCGGAGCTAGCACAGCATCCCTCCCTGCACCGCTCCGCATCGGTGCTCCTCCCCTGCGAAGCAGGGGTAGGACGCAGCAGGGAGGACGCAGGGAGCGAAGCAAAAATAATATTCTGTTTAAATATTATAAAACTAAATATTTATTAATATAAAAGAGAGTTGAATCAATTTATAAAGTGGTAGATGACAAAATGGATAGTCCCTTCTTTTGGGTAGGAGTTTTTGCGTGTTCGAACCGCGCCTATCACGATATTTCATTTTAATTATTTACCTTTAAAATTAAAGGTCTTATGGCTGAGTGGTTTAAGCGAAGTACTGTTAATACTTTTTACAGAGGTTCAAATCCTCTTGAGGCCTTCATGCTTTAACAAGCCTTTTTTTATTAACGCGTCCTTCGGAGCAAAATACTGCTCCGCAGCGGAGCCTTAATTATGAGGCTAAAATTATCGAAATACTAATTCTTTTGACTTTTTTACTAAACTGTATATTTTATATGAAATAGTTTAAATACTGCACCGCCTCGGACCTTCGGTCCAAGTAGAATAAGAGAAGAAGTGAAAGTGCCCTTCTCTCTCTGCTCCGAAGGACCTACCCCTGCGAAGCAGGGAGGGGGTGCTTCGCAGGGAGGGGAAGGGTGCGGAGCAGGGGAGCGAAGCAGTAGCCGAAGGACCAACTGCGGGGCGGGCGGACGCCCTCAAGCAAAAATTTTTCCTCCGGCCAAAATATAAGATATTAAAATAAGCGAACATGTTGAAATTGGTAAACAATCTTCTCTTAAGAAGAAGTGGAAGTAATTCCTTAAGAGTTCGAGTCTCTTTGTTCGTATTAAATATGCATACTCCTTACCCCTCCCCTGCGTCCGTGCTTCGCTCCTTCGGCGAGCAGGGGGGGTGCTTCGCAGGGGAGGAGTATACACCTATTTTAAAATTATAGTTTTAAATTATAATTTGTTTTAAAAGAAAGAAAATATTAAATCTTTAAAAATTTATTAATAATTAGGCGAGATAGTGTAACTGGCTAGCACAAGAGTCTCATTAACTCTAGGTTTAGGTTCGAATCCTAATATCGCTAATTTAAATTTATATTTTTTATATTCTTTTGACTTTAACTACTATTGATAATATTAAAAATTATTAAGCTATATTTTTAATCTCTCTATACTTTAGTTATTGTTTAAATTATAAAAAAATAAAATTAAATATTTAACCCTCTTTTTCTATGGTGCTCCGCACTGTTCTTTATAGATGTGTCCTGCTTCGCTCCTTCGGCGAGCAGGGTGCTCCTTCGGAGCAAGGGACGGAAAAATAAGGCTCCGCACAAATAGTTATACTATAATTAAGTAATAAATAGGTTCCTTTAGTATAGTGGTTCGTACAACTTCCTTTCGAGAAGTTAGGACCAGTTCAATTCTGGTAAGGATCATAAATAAAAATTGTTATTTTATTATAACAATTTTAATTATATTTATTGTATATTCCATAATGCAAATTATTTAGCCAAAGTAAGGCTCCTGCGTCCTACTTTACTCCTCCCCAAAGGGGGGGGAGCTGCAGCCCTCCCTCCCCTTACCCCTGCTCCTTACCCCCCTCCCCTGCTGCGTCTTACTGCTCCCCAAAGGAGTAGGAGGAACGCAGAGTGGTTGCTGCTCCGCAGAATAATGCTAGAAATGAGAGCCGGTCAGCCCTTCGGCTCCTTCTGAGGGGAGGAGAAGGAGCAAAACAGATGCTTCGCAGAAAAAGTGTGAGTGGCTACCTGTTTCTGCTTCGCAGAAGAAGATGCCCTTTCTAGGCAAAAGGCGGCTTCACTACAGCGAGTCTAGTTGCTAAAAAAAAATAAGTAATAGGGATAATTTACATTGGTAAGTTAAGACAATTGCTAATTGTTAGAATAATATTCTTTAGGTGTTCGAATCATCTTTATCCCGTTATTAAAAAGTGCACCGCTCCGCTCCCCAAAGGGGAGCGAAGCACCACCCTATGTGCGGTGCAGGGAACGGCTCCAGCCAAATTATATTTGTAATAAGTATTTGTTATTTAGTTAAATTAACACGCACCGCAGAAATATTCAATCTTTTGCTCCGCTCCGCAGGCAGAATATTGTTTTTTTGTTTTTCTTCTTCTGCACCTACCCCTTTGGGGAGGAGCAGGGGAGCGAAGCAGGACAGGAGGAATGAGAGTAAGAGAAGCGGAGCACTATTTTATAGGAAGGAATTATTTATTTTTTTAATATTAAACCAATATATCTCTCGTTTAATTATAAAGTATAAAAATTCTGCGGAGCAGACGACTTTTAGTCAATATAATTAAGTTAAGAAATATCTAACAAAAAGGGCTACAGTTAGAAAATCATTCAATAAAAATGAATTCTAATTGATTAAATTCTACAAATGCTAAAGAAATAGGTACACTTTACTTAATATTTGCAGTATTTGCAGGTATGATTGGAACAGCATTTTCAGTGCTGATCCGATTAGAATTAGCTGCTCCTGGAAATCAATTTTTATCTGGAGATCACCAGCTATTTAATGTAATAATATCTGCTCATGCATTTATCATGATTTTTTTTATGGTCAATTTATTGCAAAAACCCAATCTTAGACGTTTTAAAAATAATGTAAATTTTGCCGAAGGGCGGAGCAAAATTAATACTAATGCTCCTCACCCCTCTAAAAAAATTAATACTAATGCTCTACCGAAGGACTCTAAAAAAATTAGTGCCCTTCGGAAGCATTATTCTACTTCTTCTAAAAATACCAATTCGTATATTATATATAATCCTTTTGATAATAGAAAATTAATAGCAGAGCATGCTAAAAATAAAAAAGGTGTTTATATTTTTGAAATATTAAAAAAAAATTTATATTATGTAGGAAGTAGTATAAATTTATATAGTCGAGTTTGTTCTTATTTTATGCCTTCAATTTTATCTAAAGCAGACAGAAGAGTTTTAAGATATTTTAAAAAATACGGTTTTAAAGATGTAAAATTATCTTTATATATATTAGATGATAATGCTTCTATAGATAATATTCTGTATTTAGAGAAATTTTATATAGATTCCTTTTCTGCGGAGCAGAAAAGTTTACTTAATATAGAAACTAATCCGCTCCGCAGATCAGGTTTTCACTTACCAATGTCTGAAGAGGCTAGAATTAAATTACGTAAACTTAGAGGACAAGCTTTTTATGTTTACGATACTCTAACTAAAACTTTGATATTTATTTTTGATAGTAAACAGTTTGCTTATGATAATATTAATATAGATCATCGTACTTTAAATGATTGTTTATATGAAGGTTCTCTTTACTTAAATAGAATCATGTTTACCATAGAACCTATAAATGAATTTGTATATGAATCTATTATTAGTTTAGATGATTTAAAAATTTTAATTAAAGAGCAAAGATATACTACCCCCTTTGGGGAGCGGAGCAAAAGTATTCAATCAACAAGTAAGAGAATATATGTAGAAAATATTACAAATTCTTCTTTAAATAGAGAATTTGATAGTATATCTCAATTTGCTAATTATGTCAAAGGAGATAGAAGTACTATTCGTTCATATATTAATAGTAAAACTAATTTTTATAGAGGAAAATGAAAGATTACATTAATAAAAACATAGGATAATGCATGGCCGGATGGTAAGGTAACTTATCATTTTTATCTTGCTGTATGCTGGAACATCCTTAGAGTTTTGAAAACTAGCCCTACTTCGTCATTTTTAATGTACCTCGTAGTAAAATGGCAGTAACATTTTAAAAATTGGACAATCAGCAGGAAACCAATTATTACATAAATTTATTGTAATTATTAGTATATTACATAGACAATATTACTAGTGGGATCCTCAGAGACTATACGCAAGATATCCTGTTCTTCGGATTATTAAGGGATAAAGATATAGTCCAGCCTTTTAGGAAACTTTAAGGAAAAAAGTATGCCAGGGTTAGTTGGAGGATTCGGTAACTACTTCTTACCTGTACATTGTGGAGCGGCTGATATGGCCTTTCCTCGTTTAAACAATGTCTCATTTTGATTATTACCTCCTTCATTATTATTACTTCTATTAAGTTCTTTAGTAGAAAACGGAGCGGGAACTGGTTGAACAGTAGACCTATGCTGTTCTAAAAATTTATTCGATGCGTGAACGGCCTATCTATTTTTTAGTGTAATATTAAATTACTGTTTTAGATTAATTTTAATTTTTGATATTAAATCTAACACAATATGCAAAAATTCTATATATTTATATAGGACTAATTCAGTTAAAACATTTAATATGAAAGGTCAACACGCAAGCATATATCGTTATATGCTTCAGAGACTTAACATAATAGAACCGTCTAATTTTAATTTTAATTTTAATTTAAATTTATTTAATTCTAAATATCATACCAAAACAAATAATTCTTTAAATTTTGAAGAATGATTAGTAGGTTTTGTGGATGGTGATGGAACATTTAATATATATATTAATCCACAAGAAAACAAAATCAATTTTACTTTCAAAATAGGTCAATCTCTTTATAATATAAAAGTTTTATACTTAATAAAATCTAAGTTAGGTGTAGGTGACATAAATATTAAAGAAGGTTCTAATTCTGCAGCTTACCGAATTAGAAATAAAGAGTTTATTTTAACAAAAATTATTCCTATTTTTGATAAATATCCTTTACTTACAAGTAAAAGATTTGATTATCTTAAATTTAAAGAATGTTTAATTATAAGTTTTAGAGATGATATTACTCAAAGTAAAAAAATAGAACTTATTAAAAATATAAAAACAAAAAACATTTCTAATAATTTTATTTCTGATGCTTGAGGTTCTTTAAATATAGATAATATAAAATCTGTAACTGATATAAGGCTTCGCACTATTATGTCTAAATCTTGATTAACAGGATTTATAGAAGCGGAAGGTAGTTTTTATTATGTTAAAAAAGACGTTAATCGTATAGTACATGCTTTTGATATAACGCTCCGCACAAAATTAGATCCTATTGTATTGTATGCTATTAAATATTTATTACATATAAATGCAACTGTACAATATAAAAATAAACATAATTATTATATAATTGGAACTACAAATTCTCGTAATATTGAATATATTCAAAATTATTTTAGTTATAAAAATGATAAATCTTATTTTTTAGGATCTAAAAGTTTTGAATTTAAAGTCTGAAAACGTTCTTATCGTAAATTTAAAGGCAATTATATTAAACTTGAAAGAATTAGAAATTGAATAAATAAATTAAAAAATAAACATAAAATCTAAAACTAGACAATTAACGATGTTAGATATATTTATATAATAAAAATATATAAATATAATTGTTCAAGGTATAGTCCGAACAACTATGTAAATAGTTGAGATAGTATGAATTTAGCTAACAATAAAGCTAAATGTCACTATAAACAAAATTGATATCCTCCATTAGCTGGAGTTCAAGCACATTCTGGTGCTTCTGTAGATTTAGCTATTTTTAGTTTACATTTGGCAGGAGTATCTTCATTATTGGGTGCAATAAATTTTATTAGTACTGTAATAAATATGAGAACTAACGGAATGGCATTGCACAAATTGCCATTATTTGTTTGATCTATATTTGTAACTGCCATATTACTTTTATTAGCATTACCTGTATTAGCCGGTAGATTAAATATTGTGCCGGCTCTAAATTTGGCTATATGCTGGGAACACTTTCTTAATATTGTAGTAGAAAGTCAATCAGCAGGAAACTTAATTGATTTAGATTATTTAAGGATCCTCAGAGAATATGCGCCAGAAATAATCTGTTGTAATAGTATATTGTTAAATCCAAGTAATAGTTCTGCGAAGCATTCTTCAAATAATAATTTTAAATTTATCAGTTACTTGACTGGTTTGATTGAAGGTGATGGTACAATAATTGTACCAAAAACTGAAAGATCTTCTAAAGGTAAACTTAACTACCCTTCTATTCAAATAGTATTTCATTTGAAAGATTTACCTTTAGCTTTAATAATACAACAAAAATTAGGATACGGCTCTTTAATACGAAAAAAAGGTTTAAATGCCTATATTTTATATATTAACGATCAAAAAGGAATTTTAAATTTAGTTAATTTGTTAAATGGTAATATGAAAACACCTAAAATATATTCTCTTTATAAATTAATTGATTGGCTTAATAATAAGGCTCCGCACCCCAATTTAAATTTAAATAAATTACCTTTGAATACTGAATCTTTAAGTAAAGATGCATGGTTATCCGGAATTATTGACTCTGATGGTCATTTTAGTGTTAGAACAACTATGACAGGTAAATATCCTAAAATAGAATGTAAATTTGAATTAAGTCAAAGACAAAAAGATCATTTAGGTTATAGTAATGAAGTATTTTTAGCAAATATTGCTAAATTTTTAAATGTTTCTCTTAAAAATACAAGAGAAAAAACACCTCATCCTCAATATAGACTTAGAACTATGAGTTTAGATACTAATATAAAATTAGTAAATTATTTATACGAATATCCTTTATTTGGTTCTAAATTTTTAGATTACAATAATTGAAAGGAAATTCTTAATCTATTTAATCCTAAATTTAAATATTCTCAGGAGAATATAGATAAAGTATTAAACCTTAAATCTGAAATGAATGATAAGAGAACTATTTTTACTTGGAATCATTTAAACAAATTTTACAACTTAGATTATTAAGATATATTCCCAACTTCTATGTGAATAGAAGAGTATATACTCTAAATATAATGAATTATATTATATTTTTAAGAATTCAACTACTATATAGTTACTATTCATGGGACGTAGTCTCGTATATCAAGATTCTTTTGGCAATTACAATGTTGTTAACTGATAGAAACTTTAATACTAGTTTCTATGATCCAGCCGGTGGAGGTGATCCAATATTATATCAACATCTTTTCTTAAGAGAAGATTATATATATTTGTCAGCTATATTTACAGGATGTTCTGCGGAGCATCCGAATTTAAATAATAAAACTTTTAATTTTATACCATTTTATACTAGATTTAAAGAATATTATCCTGATTTAAAACAACCTACAAATAAGTTTTTGGAATGATTTATAGGATTTTCAGAAGGAGAAGGTTCTTTCATTTTAGCTAAGAGAGGTGATTTAGCTTTTGTTATTACTCAATCTACTACAGATGTACAAAGTTTAAATTATATAAAAAATAATCTTGGCTTTGGAAAAGTAATTAAACAATCAATAAAACAAAATACACATAGATTTGTTGTTCAAGACATTAATAATCTATTATTAATTTGTTTAATATTTAATGGAAACATGGTATTTCCTACAAGAAATGCTAGATTTTTGACTTTTCTTTCTTCTTTAAATGAAAAACTTTTAAAAAAAAATATTACTACAATACTTCCTTTAAATTATTGTGTTAAACCATCTTTGACAGATGGATGAATATCAGGTATAACAGATGGTGAAAGTTCATTCACTTGTTCTTTATTATCTAACAATACTGCTTTTAGAATAAGATATATATTGACTCAAAAATGAGAAGCTAATAAATATGTTTTGGAACATATTATGAATATTTTTAACAAATATTATGCTAAAGGATCTGTAGTTCCTCATTCTGTACAAAATGTTTGAGAATTTAGAGTAAATGGATTAAATAATTGTAAAGGCTTATTTGCATATTTTGATGAATTTAGTCTTATTACTAAAAAAAAAGATAGTTATTTAAAGTGAAAATTAATTCATTCTAGATTAGTTAAAGGAGATCATCTAAAAAATGAAACTAGATTAGAATTAATAAATATGGCTAAACAAATTAATAAAACTATATAATCTAAAGGAAAAAAGGGGTTTGGTTTAGTCAAAGCTATAAAATTATTAAGGGCAGATGTAAAATTAAATAAGACCCTTAATGGTGAATACCATTAGGTATACCACAACTCTAGTTCTGCGGAGCGTTTAAATTATTGTGCAATTCTTAGGAGAAAACAATAAAAAAATGCAAGAGCAATGCTGGTGGAACGGTTAAAATCCACCCACGGACAAGACCGTCGGTTTCCTAAGAGATCGCTACAGACTGCATCACCGGTGGGTGGCTGAAATGCTGCTTAATGTACAGTCGGATTCCTCTTTTACTAGACCAATTTATATGTAAAAGGCCGGTAGATTATTATGAGCTAGATTAAACATAACAAATAAAATAAATCGGGTTATATTATTAAAGGGTGAAAAATAATTATATAATAAGGAATTGGATTCTTTGGTCAAACATGGCCCTTGGAAAAAGTAATTTTTTCAATGCAACGAACTATAAGCTGGAACCTTGTGTATTCATTTTTAAGTACTATATGCTTAAGTGGTTATTTTTACGTGTATAAAATAAATCCCGCTATAGTGAAAATCTTAAAAATGGCAAGCAATCAGCAGGAAACCAAAGACATAAGTCTAGTAGGATCCTCAGAGACTTTACGTTCGTTATCCTTAAATAATAAATCTGAATTAACTTGAAACCAATGATTAGCTGGTTTAATAGATGGAGATGGTTGTTTATTAGTAAGTAAATTTGGATATACTAGTTGTGAAATAACTATGAGTATAGAAGATGAGCATGCTTTATTAGAAATTAAACAAAAGCTAGGTGGTTCTGTTAAAATAAGAGCAGGTATTAATGCTATTAGATATAGACTTCACCATAAAGCAGGTATGAACGATCTAGTTACTCGTATTAATGGACACATAAGAAATAGTGTAAGATTAAAACAACTAGAATTAGTATGTAAAACACTAAATATTACTTTAAAAGAACCCTCTAAATTAAATAAGTTTAATGGTTGGTATTCAGGTTTTTTTGACGCTGACGGAACAGTAACTTATTCTATTAAAAATGGGCATCCTCAATTAACAATATCTGTTTCAAATAAACTAGAAGTAAATGTAAAAGATTTTGAAAAGGAATTTTCAGGAAAAGTTTATTTTGATAAAGGAGGATACGGTTCTTATAAATGATCTATTCAAAGTAAAAAGGATATAGAAACCTTTTTAGAATATATCAAAATTTGTTCTAGCAGAAGTCATAAGAGACAAAGACTATTTTTAATACCTAAATATTATAAGTTAAAAAATTTTAAAGCTTATAAACAAGAATTAGGTAGTGCTTTAAACAAAGCATGAATAAGATTCAATGAAGATTGAAAAAAAAGAGGATAAAGATAAAGTCCAAATTATTATATAAATATTTATATATAATTTGCATCCAGAAGTTTATATTTTAATTATTCCTGGTTTTGGAATAGTTAGCCAAGTTGTTTCAACATTCTCAGGTAAAACAATATTTGGTTACATTGGAATGGTTTATGCTATGTTTTCAATAGGAATTTTAGGTTTCCTAGTATGATCCCACCACATGTTCTCAGTAGGTATGGATGTTGATACAAGAGCTTATTTCACAGCGGCTACAATGGTGATTGCTGTTCCAACAGGTATTAAAATTTTTAGTTGGCTGTCAGACTCCTTTAGTAAGAGTTATTCGGCCTTAGACAATATAAATTTTATATTTATATTTATATTTATAGTTATATTTTATATTACTGCGGAGCCTTATTTTTGTACCCCCTTTCCTCCTAAAGGGATAGGGGTCCCCCTTTGCTTCGCGCCCACCCCTTGCTCCGCACCCCCCCTTACCCCCTGCGAAGCAGGGCTGCTTCGCTGGGGAGGGGGCTGCATCGCTCTCATACCCAAAGAGGTAGGGGTAGAAGTGATTGATAATATAATTAATGATTTTATACTGAATGCTTCAGTATCTTTCAGTTTATCTGTAAGAGAAAATAATAAATATAACTTATTTCAATTACATAAAGGAAATTTGCTAGATATTTTTCCTAGATCTAATCCTAATTATATGAAAAAAAATAATGAATGTAAATCTTTAGTAATATATGGAAGTAATTTAAAAAGTGCTGTTAATTTACCAAAATTTACTAGTATTGTATCTTATATGGTAAATATACCTAATAATATATTATTTCCTTTAGTTGGTATAATGATATCAGATGGATATATAGAATATAAATCTAGAAGAACTTTAAATTCTATTAATATTAAAAATATAAAGGTTAAAACTAATGAAAATAAGCTATATAGTAGAATTAATTGTAGATTTAGATTTAAACAATCTATAGAACATTCTGAATATTTATTTTATGTTTTTAATATTATTTCACCCTATTGTATTTCTTATCCTAAACTAGTTAAAACTAGATTAAATCGTAAGGATTTCTATGGTATAGAAATAATTACTAGAGCACTTCCTTGTTTTACTGTTTTAAGAGATATTTTTTATAAAGGTAGAATAAAAATAATACCAGAAAATCTGTATGATTTAATAACTTATGAAGGTTTAGCTCATATTATAATGGGTGACGGTACTTATAAATTTAAAGGAATAAGTTTAAATTTGCAATCTTACACCGTAAAAGAACTAATATTATTTATAAATGTTTTGAAAATTAAATTTGATATTGATTGTACTTTACATAAATCTAGAAATCAATATACCGTATATATTACAGTAGATTCAGCTAAAAAATTATATCCTAAAATTAAAGATTATATAATCCCTAGTATGAGATATAAATTTGCTAAAAAGATATTATCTTCGTAATTAGAATTAGAATAAGTATAACCCCTGCACCGCTCCGCACCGAAGGAGCCAAAGGGAGTGGAGACTGCTTAACTCAATACCATCCTGAAAGCAGTGGAGCGGGCTCCTTCTCCCTGCTCCGAAGGAGCACCCCTGCGAAGCACCCTGCTGCGTCCTACCCCTGCTTCGCAGGGGAGGAGCACCGGTGCGGAGCTGCATCGCTAGCTCCGCTACAAAAGGGTCCGTGCATCGCTCCTTTGCGTAGCACCCAAAGGGGAGGCGAGCAGGGGGAGCAGAGTGGTAGTATTTAACAAATAGTAATCTTATATAAATATAAATAAAAATTATATACAGAGATATAAGTATATAAATATAAATATAAATATAAATTTTATATGGGCAAACTCGAGGGAAGTCCTAATATTAGAATATGAATAATATTAGGATAATCGTCGAACTAAATCATGTTCAGGAAACTATCATGTAAAAGCGTAGAGACCAGATGCCCAAGAATTCTCTAAGGTATTAATTAAATAATACTATGAAATTCTAAGGAATAGTCCAAAATCGCCAGTAATGGTTTGAGGTAGAACTACCTCAATAATATATTAATTAAAATATAATTTGTATATTAGATAATAAGTCAACTAGATCTGAGATGATCAAAGACTGAACCTTGAGCAACTTTATATGGAGGTAGCCTAAAATTAAATACACCTTTAGTTTTCACACTTGGATTCTTAGCCTTATTTACAATAGGAGGGTTAACAGGTGTAGTACTATCTAATGCTTCATTAGATGTCGCATTCCACGATACGTATTATGTCGTAGCTCACTTTCATTATGTATTATCTATGGGTGCTGTGTTTGCATTATTTGCTGGATTCTATTATTGATCACCTAAAATTTTAGGTCAACTATACAGCGATTTTTTAGGTAAAATACATTTTTGAACATTATTTATTGGGGTTAATTTAACTTTCTTCCCTCAACATTTCTTAGGTCTAGCAGGATTACCTAGAAGAATACCTGATTACCCTGACGCTTATAGCGGATGAAATGCTGTATCTAGTTTTGGATCATTAGTTTCTGTTGCAGCAACTTTATTATTTGTATATATAATATACCATATTTTTGTAAACCATAAATATAGTCCAAAAAATCCTTGGGCAGTAATTGCATATTTTTTTGGTTTATTATTAGGTAATGAATATTCTAAAATGAATTTACCGTCTTCTAATACAATAGAATGAACTTTATCTAGTCCTATACCATTACATGCATTTAATTCTTTACCAATTCAATCTTAATAATACCCTTATCTAACCATTGATTAAATTATTACTGCTCCGCACAAAATTTTTAAGAAAATATAATATTTTACTTATTTCTTTTTAGATAAGTAATTTTTAAATACTAAATAAATAAATTTATAGTTATGTTTTGTTTAAATAGTATTTAGTTTAAAATACAGCACAAACTATAAATATAGTATTAAATGTAAACAAAAATGTTTACTTAATTCTAATAAAATAAACAAATTAAGCAACCAAAAGTTAGCATAAAATTGCAACTCTGACACTTAATAGGAGGTTTATTTATCTAAACTCTAAATTTAATAAAATAATTTCCAACCCCCCTTACAAGTACTATTATAATTACAATAACCTTGTAAGATTTGAATCGACAATCTTTATTAAATTGTGTTCCTATTAAGCCAACTCCAATTTGGTGTCAAAATTATTAATATAAACAAAATATGATAAATAATTTAAATAAAATAAAAGTAAAATTTCAAGCTCATCCATTTCATTTAGTAGCTCAATCTCCTTGACCATTATCTATAAGTTTAACATTATTTTATATGGCTATAGGAGCTGTTTTATATATGCAAGGCTATGGAGGTAAACTATTAACTTTAGGTTTAATATTAACACTTAGTGTTATGTATTTTTGATTTGAAGATGTAGCTGCAGAAGGGAGTTTAAATGGTGATCATACAAAACAAGTTAAAAAAGGATTAATTTTAGGATTTTATTTATTCTTAATTAGTGAGATTTTTGCTTTTATATCAGTATTTTGAGCTTATTTCCACTCATCTTTAGTACCAGCTGTGGAAATAGGAGCAGTTTGACCACCTTTAGGTGTGACACCTTTAAATCCTTTTGCTATTCCTTTACTTAATACTTTTTTATTAGTTTCAAGTGGTGTTTGCCACAAATGTGAAATATTTAATTATGTTTTATTAATGAGTAATATATTACCATTTAGTTTACCTAGAGTTAAATCGATTAATAGAATCGGTCCTCATAATTATGATATATTAAGTATACTTTTTGGCTCTTTACTTGGAGATGGTTCAATGGAAAAATCTGTAAATGGTTCTCGTTTTGTATTTTATCAAGCTAAAATTAATGGAGAATATTTATTATGATTACATCAAACTATAAGTAATTTAGGATATTCTAGTAAAGAATTACCTAAAATATATTCTAGGAAAGGTTCTAATTTAGTCGGATATGATGAAATCAGATATTATTATAGATTTAGAACTTTTACTTATTCATCGTTTAATTGAATTTATGATTCTTTTTATCCTAATAAAACTAGAAAAGTAATACCTGATATTATAGATACTTATTTATCACCTGTAGCATTAGCTGTTTGGATGATGGATGATGGTACTTCATATAAAAATAAAGGTTTTAAATTTAGTACTAATAGTTTCACTCTTAAAGAAATACAATATTTAACTTTGATTTTAAAAAAAAAATATAATCTTGATTCTACAATTCATAAATCAGGTTTAAATAATCAATATAATATTTATATTCCTAAGTCTAATTTAAATTCTTTAATTAAAATTGTTAAACCACATTTTCATCACACTATGCTTTATAAAATTAATAATTTTTCCTCTAACCTAAATTAATATATTAATTAACATATTAAAACAAATATTTTGCATAGTCAAAGTTATATAAACTTTCTTATAATAAGAAGATAAAAATAGTTATAATTTTATCTTGGCGACACTGATGAAAACGGTCAACGTAAAACATCTAAATTATAAGACCGTCGGTTTAATAAAAACTTATATATTTTGTGCACCGCCTTAATATTATATTTTTATTAGGTCGCTACAGACTGGTTCATCGGTGGGTATTGTTAGATTAAACAGTGCTTAATGTACAGTCGGAATCTCGAAAATATTATTTATTTTTCAAAGGTTTTATATTAATTTACAATAATTAGTTTTTTTTTTAATTTATTATCATATTATTAAGTTTTTTAATAAAAAATCAACTCTTAAAGAGTCTTATTAGTAAGAAAAAATTGTAACTATATATTAATATAAAATACAAGGACTATATTCATAGATGTATAAATTATTAAAAAAAAAAAATAAATTATTTTTATATAGTTGGAGATTTGGCATTTATAACTTATGGACACCATGCTTTAATAGCAGGAAAAAGAACAGATGCTATTATTAGTATATTTATAACTATAATATTGGCTATAATATTTACAGGTTTTCAATATTATGAATATTCTGAATCTAGCTTTACTATAGCAGATAGTGTTTTTGGTACAACTTTTTATGCTTCTACAGGTCTACACGGATTCCATGTTATTGTTGGAACTCTTTTCATAATAGTAAGCTTAATTAGAATTATTACTTATACTGTAACAAAACATACACATGTAGGGTTAGAAAGTAGTATTTTATATTGACATTTTGTTGATATTGTTTGATTATTTTTATATATAGCTGTATATTACTGAGGAAGTAATATATAATAAATATATTAATTTAACTCTTATTTTTTTTTTGTTCTGTATCTTTAGTTGTAAGGGCTAGTTACATCGTGGCTGTGCTCCCCAGAATTGAAGTGCACCGCTCACCCCCTGCTCCTTCCCAAAGGGGTAGGACGCAGGGGAGAAGGAAGCAGCAGGGGGGGCCTGATAAAGAAATAATGATTTAATAGTTAACGTTTATCGCTCCCTGGCTCCCCATATATCTCTTAGGTAGCGAAGTAGTCCTTTTCCCTTGCACCGCTTCGCTTCAGTCCGAAGGATTTAAAGGGTCCTTCTCCCCTACCCTCCCCTTACCCCCTTACCCCCAAAGGGGAGGGGTGCTCCTCCCCTCCCCTTTGGGGTAAGGGGTAGGACGCACGGGAGGAGCAGAATCTTGTGAGTTTCTATAGTTTAAAGTAAATACATATGAGGGTGGGTGATTTATTTGCATTTATTAAAGGAGAACTATGAAAATAAGCACAATTATATTAATTAATGTTATCTTTATTTTTATTTATTATCGGAATTTTAGGTTTTATCCTAAATAGAAAAAATATTATACTAATGATCATTTCTATAGAAATAATGTTATTAGCTGTAACGCTTTTAATATTAGTTAGTTCTTTTGGATTTGATGATAATGCAGGTCAGACTTTCGCTATTTATATAATAGCTATTGCTGGGGCTGAATCAGTTATAGGTTTAAGTATTCTTGTAGCTTATTATAGATTTATTGCTTCTAAATTTTTCAGTGTCGCCAAAGGCAAAGCGATGGAGCCTTACATAAATACAATCTCGCCTGCGTCCTACCCCTGCGTCCTTACCCCTTTGGGGAGGAGCAGGGGAGGAGCAGGCGTGTCAAATCAAGGGTCCTTCGGTGCGCTCTTATAGTTCTATTAGTGCCAAAGCTTTTCAGCGAAATATAAGATTATATTCTACTTACTTATCTAATAGCATTTCAAGTTATCCTTTATTTATTACTGGACTGTTCGATGCTGAGGGTTCCTTTGTAGTGACAATTTTAAAAAATCCTAAATTAAAAACAGGTTGAAGGATTCAAGCTAGAATTCAATTAAAGATGCACGAAAAAGACAGAGCTTTAATTCAATCAATTCAAGACTTTTTTGGTGGTATAGGGTATGTGACTAAACCTAATAAAAATTCAATGGTAGAGTTCAGAGTTAGTACTATAAACCAATTAGTAGCTGTTATTATACCTCATTTTGATAAATATCCTTTAATAACTAAAAAAAATTCTGACTATTTATTATTTAAACAAATTGTACTCAAATTGCTAAATGATAAAAATATAAGTTATAATGAAATACAAGAAATTGTTAACATTAAAGCCTCTCTTAATTTAGGTTTATCTGAAGAATTAAAATTAGCTTTTCCTAATTCTGTTCCTGTTATTAAACCGGATATTTTATTTAAAAACATAATAGAACCTTTATGGGTAGCTGGTTTTGCAACAGGTGAATCTAATTTTTTTATTGCAGTACAGAACTCTAAAACTAAGAGTGGTATCTCTGTATCTTTACGTTTTTCTATTAGTCAACATTCCAGAGATCTTTTATTATTGGAGAGTTTTGTTAATTTTTTTGGCTGCGGCTATGTAGCTAAATATGACAAACGTTCAGTTTGTGAATTTATTGTAACAAGAATTGATGATATAGTAGAACATATAATTCCCTTTTTCTGCGAAGCAAAATATCCTGTTGTAGGCTCAAAGCATTTTAATTTTCTAATCTTTAAACAAGCAGCTTTAATAATTAAAAATAAAGAACACTTGGATCCTGATAGTAAAGGCTTAGAAAAACTTTTAGAACTTAAAAAACAAGGCGGAGCACATTATAACAAAACAGGCGAGAAGTAAAATAGATCCCAAAAGGATAGTGAACCTAATCCTAGTTTTATATTAAAAATATTGTAATAAAAATAATTTTAATTTAAAGCGAAACCTTCAAATTGCGGGAAGTTCTTAAAGACAAATCTACCAAGTTAATACAGTAATGTAATTAATGGAACAGGTAATGACTCGTTGTAAGGTAAAAACGATTTGTATGAAGAAATGAAATAGATAATCCGCAGCCAAGCACCTTATTTAAGGTGTGCAGTTCATCGAGTAAACGTAGGTTGGTGAAATAAAACTTTTACTTTTTCTGCTACTTAAGCGCCCCCGTCCCACCCTACCCCTAGCACCGCAACCTACCCCTGCTCCTTCGGAGAAGGACGCAGGGGAGGGGGTGCTGCGCTCCTGCTCCGCACCCAAAGGGGGGCGGGGAGGGGTCCTTCTCCCCTTTAGGGTGAGCGAAGCAGCTCCGCAGCTCCGCAGCTCCGCAGCTCCGCAGCTCCGCAGCTCCGCAGCTCCGCAGCTCCGCAGC
>QLOY01016867.1:0-12819 GCA_003313965.1 Megacollybia marginata
CCGGTAGAAATATTCATGATTTTACTGGTTACTTACCATCAAATCAGCGTCTATCAACTTACACAAGTCCAATCTGAATCCGAGATACGGGCACAGTTATCCACCAGCGAGCAGGTATATCAAGCAACCAGCAGCCTCGTCATCAAAGACACCGCCCAACTCAACGAAAGAAGTCGTTCTTAACGGGGTAGCTTTCCAATCTTCAGCGCGTTCGTTAGTGCGAAAAGATCGCAAGTTTCCAATTCGTTTCTTAGCCGCTGTTCTCCAACTCCAGACAGTTTCACGATCTTCAAGCGATTCTAGCCGGTCAACACCCCAATTTACCAGGAAATCTGGTCATCTTATTGCTACAACCCGAGTTTATAAGCCACACTCCACGCGAGGACGCCGTGGTGGAGCTCGCAACATGTCACTCAACAATAACCGTCGACCGTACCAGTCTGTATCCCGATTTAATATCTGTACTCTGTTCAACATCGTTAGGGACCGGCGAGCAGCAAAACGTTTGAAATACATGAACAAGCCTTGCCCCCGGTTCTCAACTACGGGTGTGTCACCCTCCTTATGAAATTTCTTTCCTCAGGACGCATGTCGTCTGTGATTCGTGTTCACCTGCATTATTCTAGGTGCCTGCAGCCGTGGTCTTACGTGCATCTACCAACACGATCCTTCCAAGATTGCTATCTGCTGGAATTTCTTGCAAGACAACTGTCCGAACACTGTCGATTCGTGTAATCTTTCCCATGAACCTACACCCGAACGGACGCCATTATGTCTCCACTTCCTCAACAAAGGCCGCTGCACTCGCGAAAAGTGTCCCTTCCCTCATGTAAACGTTGGTGCTAGACATGCCGTCTGTCGTGACTTTGCAGTACTCGGTTACTGTGAAAAAGGCCTCGACTGTGACAAACAACACGTCAGGGAATGCCCTGATTTTGCAGAAAAAGGTACCTGCTCTACCAAAGGCTGCAAACTACCTCATGTCATCCGTGCCAACCGTAATCGTAAACCTGCGGCAATATCTGGACCTGCACCCTCCCCAAAGGTTGAACCTGTTTCCACTGGGCCAGACCAGGATTTCAGTGCACTACTGACAGCTGACAATGCCCAGATTGGAGATGAGTATATTTCACTAACCTTCAACGAAAGCGAGAGCAGCGAAGAAGAAAGCGACGATGAAGAAGATGAAGAAGATCCTGAAGATGAGGATGAACAGCAGCTTGTAGCTGTACATACGTGAAAAAATCATGTAGCCTATGTATCAATCGAGTTATTCGTCCCAGTGGCACATGACCTGGCATTGACCATATGATCTCCATGTCTGACCCCGAACCTCTGTACTCCCAGCGACCTGAATGGTCTGATGTTATTCCTCTCGAGCAGTATGAAAACGCGAATCCCTTGGCCCCGATTTTATACTCGGAAGCCTGTCAGTACAACGACTTATCCCCAAGACTGAATGCTAGATACCTTGCCAGATAGAGACGCGACTGATTATTTTCGTGGAATTGTCAAAACTGGCGAGAAAAGCGAGCGAGTCCTTTCTTTGACCGAGCACATCATCCAAATGAATCCTGCTCACTATTCCGTGTGGTATGAGCAGAGTTTCCCCCTGAACTAACATCAACCATTGCAGGCAATATCGTTACGAAACCGTCAAAGCTCTTAACATGCCTCTGGATAGAGAGTTACGACTTATGGATGATATTGCCATCAAATTTCTCAAGACTTATCAAGTCTGGCATCATAGACGATTGTTACTGCAGGAACTGCGTCAACCTGGTCCAGAGCTGCAGTTCATTGCTCAATGTCTCAAAGAGGACACCAAGAATTACCATACATGGTCTTATCGCCAATGGATATTGGCCTACTTCAATGACGATGGCTTATGGGAACGTGAACTTGATTTTGTAGAGCAAATGATCGCCAATGATATCCGGAATAACTCTGCTTGGCACCATCGCTTCTTCGCCGTCTTTCAATCCGGAGTCAGGGAAGGCGAGCAAGATCGGGAGCGCGTCATTCGTAGAGAGCTAACGTAGGTCGATATATAACTGTGCACGGGCTCTGATGGACTGCCTCCAGCTACGTCAAGCAAAACATTTCCCTTGCACCAAACAATCCATCTGCTTGGAATTATCTGCGGGGACTGCTCGATCACAATAACTTGCCGTATTCAAATCTACAAAGCTTTGTAGAACTTTACCAGTCTCCTCGCGGTCCCGAGAACACCGATATAGTTGATTTGGAAAACCCACCTCCATCTAGTGAAGCAAAGTTACCTTGTGCCGCTGCACTGGAATTTCTAGCTGACATGTACGAAGCGCAAGGCGGCGAGAGCACGCACAAGGCGACGGAGGTAGGTGCACCCAAGTCACTGCCTTGCGATCTAATATGAGCCCAAGCTATGGAAGTCATTGGCCAATGAGCATGATACTATAAGGAAGAAGTGAGTGATGTCTCTTGTTAAGATGTTCCTTGACTCTGCTTTAGGTATTGGGAACATCGTATCAGAGATGCCTTGAAGGCAGTGTAGTTGGGAAGCCGTAATATACATTCTGAGTCTGTTACTACTTTGTGTACTACCATGCCATCTTCAACTCGCGATTTAGACGCACGTCAGTTGACCGATTCCGTGGCTCGAATCCTTCTGATTTCATTTGCTTAGTGCTGGCTGACAGTTTGCTCAGCACCCATTCCGAATTTGGTTCCGACGATGACAGCTATGGCTTGCCAGTGCTCAGGTCTTGCACCAAAGACTCAGATTTTATTAGTATCACTGCTACTTGGTGGAGCGGGGCATATGACACCAAGACTTTGATCTTTGAAGCGTCTCGAAATCTCGAAATTCCAGATGCTATAGAAAACACTTTCCTCGACGACGAGAGCATGTACGAAAACAACTCGCTCCTGGCCATGGCTAATATCATCAAAGACGATGATGTTCCCTATCCAATTACTCGTCTTCTGTTCAGAACAGTCCAGGACAAGTTCCAAGTTGTCGAGGTGGCAGATGCACATGAAATTGAGCCACTCGCAGTGCCAGAATCACTCTCTCATGTTCAGAGGGCTGCTATCCATGACTTGAAGAGGGCTAGCTCGAATTCTCTGAGCACAGCTGTTGATCTCGTCAGTTGGCAAGGCCACTGCTATGCGTTCAAGCAAGTGGAGGACGAGAATTATGCCGGCGTAGTTCGGGAGATCAACATTCTGGATCAATTACATGCATCACCTCACATCGTATCTCTCGCTGCTATTGTTATCCGTGAAAACCGAGTGCAGGGATTCCTTATGCCCTATTTTCCGAGGGGCAATCTCACTGACGTGTTTAACCGCCTGCGGACAGTTCGCAACGTAGCCGAGGGCATCATGACAATTCCGTTGTCCATCAAACTGGCTTGGGCACAGCAAATTGCCTCGGGTCTCGCTGATGTACACGACATCTCTGCTTATAATGGCGACCTAACCCTCGAGAATGTTCTTCTTGGGGATGATGGCCGGATAGTCCTCATAGACTTCAATCCTGTCAGCTTGTCGTCTGCATTCTCGGCTCCTGAGCTTCTACAAGAGTGGGATACGGACGACTCTGCACCTCCCTCCTTTACTCCAGCTGCAGACGTGTATTCTCTGGGACTTGTGCTTTGGGCGATGGCACATGAGACTGTTCAAGTCGACCCTAATCTTCCTTGGCATAGCAGTATACCAGACTGGTACAAACCTATTGTCGAATCGTGTTTGTCAGAGAATCCTGAGGATCGGCCCTCTGCGGCTCATGTCCGTAGCTTGCTCAGCGAAGGGTTGAATACCGGGAACTGTTGACAATAATAGTACCAGTTCCTTAATCTTAACTACAGTATTTATGTCAGGATGACATTAAGTGGAATTATCTAGCTAGTCTTCAGCGATAGTCTCCAATGTCTTACTCCATTGCGCGACTTTTGGATGGGCCATAACCTTCAAGACAATTGAGGCAGGATAGAACAGGATAGAGCAGACGGACCTTGTCGGCATTGAAATTCAGCACTTGTAGTCCATCTAGTGATGTAGCACGAGAAAGTGCAACATATGCTTGCCCTAAACAAGGTCAACTTCACAAGATATACTGTATGATCACCAACCTCTCTCGAAAACTCTACCCAAATCTACCTTCACTCTTTCCAAGGTCTGGCCTTGGGACTTGTGAATAGACATAGCCCATGCTAGGATCAAAGGAAGCTGTCGTGTCGTCATTACACGTCTTTACGCATTCCAGAGACACTTACTTGCATCCGACTAGCTTGTACTTCACCGGTTGGTAACTCGACCTTGAATGCTTCTGGCGTGACAAGAATTTCCTTCATTTTGCCATGGGGCAATAAGAATTCTACGACGGGATACATCACGGTCGTCCCCGCGGCTGCCTTCTTTGAATTGGGTGGACCAGAAGATGCGGTAGATGAGCCCGTCTCCAGGGCAAAGGACTCGGAATCGGTGAATCGCGTTACACGTCCCATAGAACCGTTGGCCAGAGTTTCATCCATATTCTTTATCAGCATGACCTAAAAACAAGTTAGATTCGGTACGAATCAGGGGAGGAACTTCGAACCTGAGCATCCACTTTAAGTGTAAGCTCTGTAGTTGCCATAAAATTAGCCAGGATCTTATTCCTCTGAACCGTTTCCATTTCACCAGTGTCAACCGCTCTATAAGTTAAGGCTTTGGTGGTTAGCTGCTGAAGGCGACGACTGTTGGACTGATCGACATCCTCTCGACGAGGAAACCTGTATGATACGTCACAACATTCAATACGACACCAAAGAGCCATACAGTTCCGTCGGGCCAAGGCCATCGCCATACTGAATGTGGCGAGATAGTGCTTTGAACTTGGCAATTGATTGCTGGGTCAGGTTACCAAAACGCATTTCATTGAGCATCTTGACAAACTCTGCATCACCCCAAAGTCAGAAATCGCTAGTGATAGGATTTTAGCCAACCTTGATCGGTCTGTCGGAAAACTTTGGTTAAATTGAAGGTTCGCTGTATGACTTTCCCCCACTGCTCCGCCTCGAAAGCAAATTTCACGTCGGATGACGACCCTTTCGTTACTGGAGGAAGCTGAAAGAAGTCTCCGGTTACAATGATCTGGATACCGCCAAATGGTGATGTGTTTTTTCGCATGATCCTGCCGATGTGTTCGAGCTTGTCGAAAAGATCACCATCAAGCATTGAAACTAATGAAGCATAAGTGTTTTCCAGTTCAATAGTGCCTGTATACCTTCGTCGATAATCAGGACTCTCGTTCTCGCCCATCTAGAGCTGGCCTTCCTGTTCTTCTTTATTTTTTTCGCAAGTTCTTCCGCAGGTTCGATACCTAAACCAATGCCCGAAAATGAGTGGACAGTGACACCGCCAATGTTGCAAGCAGCGATTCCGGTAGATGCAGTGACAGCCACAGCATCGGAAGAATTGATGTGCTTTTTGCGCATGGTGCGAATGATCTCGCGCAGGAGGACAGATTTGCCAGTGCCTGAGTAATGATGAGAGTTAGTAGTACAAGCGTGCGTATAAACACACCAGCACTGCCAGTATAGAATACGCTCAAGCCGCTGGCGACAAGGTCCAAAATTTGCTTTTGCTCTTGGCTGAGGAAGACCTTTGGTATCTTGGCGTTACCGGGCGCACTAGACATCTGGATTTGGATGGTCGTCAAAGCTGATGGTGGCTTGGATGCTTTGGCTGCAGAGGAGGCTGAGATGCTGTGATCATGGTTCCATGAAACCGGCAATTGCCTCGGTTTCTTTGCCACAGACTCCTCTTCCGAAGGGGTTCCATCACTCGGGCGTTTGTTGAATGTCTTTGAGGGTGCCAATGGTTGACTATCCAGATTTTTCTTGTCTTTCAACGCCTCTTGAATGGCCTTGAGCCGTTTCTGAGCTGCAGTCAGAGGAGAAGGCGTCACTGGCCAGTTTATATCCAGCTCCTGCGAAGATCCAGGTTCAGACCAGTCCCGTTGGACGTTCTTGAGTCCCGACAACGCAGTTTTTGAACTTGAGCGCGACATTTGTTGATTCTGTCGTCGCGCGTTGTTGTCAAGTCCTAAAGTCACGCGACTCGCGACTGATGGGAATCACATGACGCTTGCACGCGTCTCAGAGTGACTCACAGACATGCTACTTTTAGTCGTAACAATCCTCCCCAAGATACTGACGGATTCTATACAAGTGTAGACCTCTAAGGGCATGGACCTAATCATGCAGGCATACCACTCAAAGTCCTTGACTTGTCCGAAAGACAATTATAGCATCCACCATGGTTTGATAAAAGAATCCCATCAACACCTGCCTCCGCCGCGAGAACGGGCATCCTCAACACACTGTTCACCTCGATCAGGTCGGGCAAGCAGTAGCAACCATACCTTTGATAATTTTGTGACTTGGCGCACTCAGGATGATCTAGAACCGTTAAGCACGTCCAGAAGACCAACTTTGTCCTAAATCAGGTCGTGAATATCATGAATTCCCTCCGGCGGTACCCAGCTGCATCCTGTCGCCCTTCAACATAGAACTTCTTGGGAACGTCTTCGATGTTTTCTAGAGATCAAGGAGCACAGCATCAAGTTCCCGGTTTGAATAGACAACAGAGTCAACAGTAAGGATGCTTTGTAGGTAACTGCTCGATGTGCACTCGCTGCTCAGCTGCTTCATCATAGTTCTTGTTCAGCTTTGATTTGGTCCAGTAGCAACCATTGCAACCAACATTTCGATGACTGATGTTGGGTAAACGTCCTTCGTGATATTCATTCCTCTTATGGTATCAGTGTGCTGTACAATGCGCGTTCAGACACAGGTCGCATGATGCGAGGATTGAGGCGAAGACGCGTAAAGGTACGCGTAATTTTTTCGTATGCGCTGTTGTTGTCAGAGCTCTAACAGAGACCATACAAAAGCTGTCATCTGCGGCAGACGAGTAATAGACCCATGTCTTGTAGGGCAGATTCCAGAACACGCTCTGCTTTGGCTCTGCTACTTCCCGGGGCTGCAAATTTGAGATTTCTGTCCAACGTTCCTGTCCTTCAAGTTTTCGACGCGGACCCGTGGCTCGTCGTTGGTTTCCATGTGAGCATCAACCAAGGTGACGGCGGCTCGATAGTTCACTGGACCCAAGCGTTTTGACTAAAGGAGATTGTCTCGAAGGGAGGATGAACTTAGGACACGATGGAATTAATCGCACGCCCACATAATCACTGTCCTCCTTCGTCTGAATCACTTATGACTCCTCGAGTAGCGCACTAGTTTACCGTTGGTTTGACGACCCCGGTCTTCAAATTGTCCGTACCTATCCTCCGAGTCTAGCCTAAGGCTATAGGCCTAGTTCAACTTCAACGGCCGTATCCTCACTTGTCCTCAACAGATACACTCGGTAAATGTGTATCATTCATGTCAGCGTATTTCCTCATCGAACCTATTGCCCGCCGGTCCAAAGAGTCATAACTAATGTGTAATCTAATTAGATCACTGCGGATGCACCCAGCAGGCGCTGAGCGTGAAGCAGCTCGAAAACTAACCATTCAGCCCAGAGGCTAACGAACGATGTGGATCTCATAGGATTCTTTACGTGTTACTCCCAGTGCATCCAGTTAACACGCAACTGACGCGTACAGTGGCTAGCCAAGCTGCCAGAGACCAAGTTGAGGCCAAGTTGACTCGGAGGCACCGGCTTCGAATTACGATAATGTTTTCGGACTCCATCCAGCTCCGACTACGTGGTGATTACGTTCATCGTCGGCAACTTTCCGTAGTCCCAGAATGAAACATTGGTGTGCATATAAAATAAACCATATATGACTGTAAGTTCTCCATTACTTTCTACTGCGCAAACATGTCTACTGCACCAGTGTTGATTGTAGGAGCTGGTCCGACTGGTCTCGCTCTTGCTCTTACCTTACTCCAAAACGGTATCACACCGCGCATTATCCAGAAGGATTTGCACTTCAGAGTGGGCCAGAAGGGAGCAGGAATGACGGTAATTCATGTTCAGAGTTGTCCTGCCCTTTTGACGCGTCGTTTAGCCACGAACCCAAGAGCTGTACCATTTGCTGGGGGTCATTCGTGACCTCACACATATTGGAGACAGAGTCCAACCTCGTCGAATGTATATGCATGGGAACACTGTTCCCATAGAGACATCAGAAATTTTGGAATACCACGTCGAGACTCCTGATTGTCCCTACGTGCGTGCCTGTTATCACGATTGCACAAAACTGACATTTTCTGCTAGGCAAATGGACTTATAGTCGGTCAGGACCGCCACGAAGGAGTTCTTCGTTCTCACCTCGAAAAGCTTGGTTGTACTGTCGAATTGCGTACCGAGCTTCAATCCTTCAAACAATACCCCGACCATGTTGAAGTCGAGCTCATTAAAACCAATCAAGATGGGAAAGAGGATATCGTAGAAAGGAGCCAGTTTGCCTGGGTGATCGGAGCCGACGGTGGCCACAGTGTTGTTCGTCGACAATTGGGTTTGAACTTCCTGGGTGAAACGAGGGACAACATGCAGTTGGTTGTAGGTGACATTCATGTCAAGCACGGAGTTTCTCGCGATGTAGGCGTTCATCTTTTTCAATGGGCTAGTTCTGACAATGTTGCAGTTTTGGCATATGTGGGGAGACCGTGCCACAGAATTGTACGTGTGCTTTGAACCTGACGATCAAACTAACAATCCTAGTTTTTCTCTACGTGCATTCGAAATCCGGGATGACGATAGATTCAGCTTCGCAATAGCTAGTCCTCGATTCAACCATGCAAAGCTTGTCCCGAGTCGCGAAGAAGTTGTCAAGGCTTTCCATGAGATCTCGGGTTGGACTGATGTAGAGTTTGGCGATCTTACATGGATTTCGAACTATAGACCCAACATTAGAATGGTCGATTGTTTCGGAATAGGTCGAGTCTTTGTTGCTGGTGGTACGTTGCCCTTGATATCATATCACTCTATTGATGGCATGTACAGATGCAGCACACTGCCACTCAGTAAGTTGTTTGGAGATTTGTGGGTGCCCCGACTTTGACCAATTCAACAGCCAACAGGAGGCCAAGGAATGAACTCGAGTGTCCAAGACTCATTGAATCTTGCGTGGAAGCTTGCTCTTGTCCATAAGGGGCTTGCTCCT
Organism: Megacollybia marginata; assembly: GCA_003313965.1. Classification (NCBI taxonomy): domain Eukaryota; kingdom Fungi; phylum Basidiomycota; class Agaricomycetes; order Agaricales; family Porotheleaceae; genus Megacollybia; species Megacollybia marginata. Next base: position 9,146 of record QLOY01016867.1, read on the forward strand.
CAGAGCCTTCTGGAATCTTACACAAAAGAACGCCTTCCTGTCATCGCGGCCATGCTTTCCAAATCCACTAATCTCCTCAATAAATTCTACGAACAGGAGGGCTGGGCACGCCAAACAGAGTTGTTACAGCTCGGTGTAAACTATCGAGGAAGTCCCATCATAGTTGACGAATCGCCTTCTGCAACACCGGACGAAAAAATCGACCCCTATAGGTCTGGTGTTGCAGGATCAACTTTACGTGCAGGTGACAGAGCACCCGATGCTCCTGCTATTCTCTCGGTGCACGGGCCTGGCGCTCGTAGGTTATTTGACCTTTTCAAACCAAATCGACACACAGTCTTAGTGTTCGATGCTGCCTTACAGCGTGAGGTTGTGAAAGCGGTGAAAGGCTACCCAACTGGCACCATCGCGACTGCGGCAGTCATTCCAGCAAGGTCAACGTTTGAGCACTCGGGTGGAGTGCCAGATTACATTTTCCAGGACCTGCAAGGGTTTGCATACAAGCACTATCAGACGGAAGCGGATTTGAAGGTTGTAATTGTCCGTCCGGACATGTTCATTGGAGCAGTTGTAGACGGCACGGAGGGTATTCAGAAGTATTTTGATGGCATTTTCTACAACCAAGGTAAATAACGGTGCTACACTCTAGAATAGCATGTAATAAGTTCTCAATATTAATGGGCTAAGGCAAGTAACACGGTCACATGTGGTATGTCTCTTTATATCTATTGCTACTGGCTCTGTGTTCCTGACCAAGTAAAACTGGAACAGACTGAAACCCCAATGTACTTGAACCCCCTCAGACTTCAAGTACACGGACGAGTTGGAGCAAGTTTGCTATCGCTTTCAAGGAGACACTAACCCTCAGCGTCAGCCATGACAACGTCCCCCGTATCATCTACACTTCCTTCTTCCGAAACACCCATTTGCAGTGCCTCTGCAGCCTTGCGTATTTTTGCAAGTTTGTTCCGCATGACTTGGATTGCTTCGTTAAAAATTTGGAATGGTGGATAAGCAGATTCGGATTCTACAGTGACTGGAGGATGGTTAGTGGGATGGCAAAGGAATATCCAACGACTTGCATAAAAAATGATCTCTCAATCTGCCCAATTCTACCACACCTTCAAACTCTGGATGACGGAGCACCTCTCGACTGACAGTGTCCTTCCTGACATTTTTTTCGTCCACGGTAACTTTCTTCGTCCGCGAGTCTATTTTGATCACGCCCGGCGAGAAACATTTTGCAAATTTCTCTGCATGGTTTGGTGGTATTGGTTTTAGTATTTTGATGACGGGAAGGAGACGGTAGCTAGCAGTAGCGACAGGAGAGAACTTTGCATGGTCCTTACCGACGCCTTTTACCGCATGTAGCTCCATTTCGATCTCTTGTCCAGGTCGGAGTTTTGCTAAAACGATGTTGGGATTTGTCGGGGCTGGTGGATTTCCTTCAAACACTTCTTCTTGTGCTCCCGAAGCTTTGAACTTGATATGTTCTGAGAGAAGCTCGTCATTGAGATAGGGAATAGTAGATTTTTTAGGATAGTCAGGATTACGGGTACAAGCGAGGGACATTGTGAACACGATTGTGTTGCGGTCAGTTGGTTGCTCATCCGGTGCTGTAAAGTAATCAAGACTGATGGTTAGGTTGGAAAATTTGACCTACAGCTTTTCATAAGCATTTCTCTTGGATCGACATTGAGTGGAACAAGGCCGATTCGATGTGCAAGGACTTCGTCGTGTATTACAGAAGTGTTCTGGAAGATGAACACATTTTCTATGCAGATTGTGGGCACTTCTGCAATCATAATTCTGCGAAACGCATTCGCTATCGACGCATCTAAGCCTACGACGTCAAACTCGATAGACCTGTTGGACAGACGCTGTATTTGCACCCTAAGGTTCTACGGCCGAGTTAGAATAAATGATTTAGATCGGAATTACCTTTTTGAATTTTTCTAAAGACCATTCGTGATCTTCGTTTGGGTAATGGCCTGGAAAGTCTGAGCTGGACACGTTGGAGACGCGTTCAGCATGGACTCGGACCAATCGTCGTGCATCGGAGGACATTGTTTGGACTCCAAACAAAGGCGACGCGCGTTCATGTCGACTACTCAACTTCTCCAAAGTGCTGAAGCAAATCCAGGCCAGGCAGAGGCGCTTTACAAACAAGTTCTGTCATCAACAACGAGCACAAAAGACCCAGAAGAACAGGCTTCCGTATTGCGCAACCAGGAAACAGCATTGGTAAAACTCGGTGAACTGTACCGCAACAACAAGTTGGTGCTCGGACTTGTGAACGACATCTAATACTCTCAGAAATGCTGCAGGTCTTGCAGAAGTGATTACTCTGTCGCGGTCTTTCATGACTTCTACTGCCAAAGCAAAGACGGCAAAACTCAGTGCGTATTTGAATCTTGTATGGCAAGTGTAACTTTGATCAGTCCGAACTTTGCTGGACCATTTCAATGCCATACCTGACAGTCAAAAGACACAGATGACTGTCCTTTCAGACAACATCGAGTGGGCTAAACGCGAGAAGCGTATTTTCCTCAAACACAGTTTAGAGACACGATTGGCTGCACTGTGCGTGTCATGCGTGTACCTAGCACTATGCTGATCAATCTCAGGCAACTAGATACTGGAGAGTACAAACCGGCCCTTGCCCGCATTGATTCTCTATTGACTGAACTGAGACGGCTCGATGATAAGATGATCCTGACAGAAGTTCATCTACTCGAGAGTCGAGTGTACAGAGGGATACGAAACTTCCCCAAGGCTAAGGTAAAGCACGTCGATACCTCATGTCTGCAACCAACACAGTTTAGGCTGCGTTAACATCGTCACGGACGGCTGCCAACTCTATCTACTGTCCTCCGTTACTGCAGGCTTCTCTTGATCTTCAGTCAGGAGTTTTACATGCCGAAGACAAGGACTACACAACAGCCTACTCATACTTTTTCGAAGCCTTTGAGAACCTTACTTCTCAGGGTGAAGATACTCAGGCGCTCGGTGCCCTTAAATATATGCTGCTGTGTAAGATCATGTTGAATTTAGTACGCCGATCTCGCTCTCCTCAAACATTTCCTTATTCTCTCTGTAGCCGGAAGATGTAACCTCCCTTCTCGCCCTGAAACTTGCATTAAAATACGCACAATCTCGGGCCGTCGAAAGCATGCGAGCAATTGCCCGTGCACACAAGGACCGTAACCTAGCCGATTTCAACAAAGCCCTAAGGGAGTATAAAGACGAACTGACATCAGATCCTACAATCCGTTCACACCTTACTGCCCTCTACGACACTTTATTGCAACAAAATCTGCTGAGAATTGTGGAGCCATATTCCGTGGTTGAAGTGCAGTATGTTGCAGAACAAGTGAAGCAAGAAAGACAGGAAATTGAGACAAAGTATGTCTTACTTCAGCGCCCACATTTATTAACATTGCACCCTTATAGGCTGTCGCAAATGATTCTCGACAAGGTGTTAGATGGAGTGTTGGATCAAGGACGCGGTTGTCTGATCCTTTTTGACAAGGCAGAGACTGATGTATGCTGCATACTCGCCTTGAATACGCTGCTGACGATTCTAGGTCATGTATTCTGCAGCTATCGGAACATTGCAGCAGGTTGGCAAGGTGGTCGAATCACTGTATGCAAAGGTGAAGGACTAGTTGTTC
>QLOY01016882.1:0-23784 GCA_003313965.1 Megacollybia marginata
TGGACTAAGTAAATAAGAAACCCAATGTCAAGACCAATGTCAAGACGAAGTCTTCACCAGGTTCGATGTTTGTTTTCAGTCTGGGAGCCGCGACGCAATGACATGACTCACATAGGCAGTAAGAACGTCGACGAATGTACCACGATACGCGACTTGGAGGTGGGTAATTTTGCTGAACGGAATCGAGGCTTAGTGACTGGGTGATACAGAAACGAGAAGACAAGAGGGTCGTTGATGGGCTGGTTCAAAACGAGTGGGAGGACCGTCAACGTGACCACGAGGTCGTGGAAGAGCGAACCACACTGAAGTTACCGCTCTGGAGGCAGACTGCCAACGACTGCATGGATCACCACAATCACAGAAGCCACCGTATCCTGCCCTCTATAGAGTGCGTTCTGCTCCAAAATCAGATCAATTATCAACGCCGGTCGAGGGTGCTCAGGCACCATCCATACGCTCGACCTCTCAGAGTACAGCGCTTCGTTGGCCTGTTTTGGTTGCCTCCGCTGATCAGTCAACAGTTCCCCGAGGATGAGAATGAAATCGGCGCTGTGCTGTTTGATATGGCAAGTTCTCTGGTGTTAACCTTGGGGAGAATCTAACTGACCACTGCATCAGAATGAGGGTGTCGTGGATGAATTGGAAAATGCTGGCGACGAGCGTAGAGGCCTTGTGAGTGTTCAGGCATGCGTCGGCTTGTCGGTGATCAATGTCTTACAGTGGCAATGGTTACGCGGCCTCTTCGTTCGAGTGTTCTGAAAACTGTAGACCGAATCATTGTGTATATTTTGCCCCGCATCGTTTTATCGACATACAGTTTTATCTACAGACAGCACAGCATCTTGATGTCAAGTTATTGATCTTTCGCTAGACAATACTCTTTCTATTCATGTATATTTGGGAATGACGGTAACGATTTGGCTGGCAAAATTCATCGCTCGCCCGACTGTGCATCGACGGAAGGCTTAACGGTTTTGTTTTGACGCAGGGAAAGAAATTTCTTCTCCGTTTGCTCTCTGCTCTCTGCTCCTCTCGTCTGCCTCTTCGAACGATGCAAACCCACTCATCCGCACGATGCGAACCCGCTCCTGACCCACTCACTGAACTCTCTTCGGGCAACGCGAGTGAGCTCATCGGACGATGATCGCCCGTTTACTTTTTCGAGTGAAAAAAGATATATTTCACTAACGAGAAAGGTATCATATCTCGTTCCCTTTATCCTCTGTAAATTGTATCATTTTGCTGTCGACAAAACCTTTGTATTACATCAGAAAAATGAATAAAGTTTCAAAACATTTTTCTCCGGAAATTGTAATTGAAAAATTGATTCTTTGTCAAAACATTTTTCGGATTACAAAGGATACCTACATTAACACTCAGGAAATTCGGTTCGTAAATTTTATTATTTTTCATTGTAGATTACGCAAGCTTTTTCCTCCGATTTTTTTTGACCCTCACGTGGTGAAAGTCAATCAGTCATCCGACTCATCGCCTCATGGACGAAGAAACATTTGCTTCAGCGTTCAATGCTTATATGACCAAGTACTATGGTAAAAGATGGGGAGATGCTTCAGCTACTGGCATCTTGAACAACCTGGTCATATTTCATAACCAAACAGCCAACAAATCTGAGCGGCTCCAGCAGCTCCAGCAGCGCGACTCGGAAAAGATTCTCATGAAGTATCCTGATCTTGAAGGGGTGGTGAAGGAATGTAGATGGTCCATTATAAGATCCCATCGTGAGTTCCCATTTTTTTTTTCGACTTCAGTTACCACACCTGCATAGCTGCATTACAATTGCAGGCACAGCTGCCTAGCCTAAAACACCCTATTACCAAAACACCAATTTGGCAGAGTAATCATTCCGTTTCCGATTCCTATCATCTTGTACCAATGCGCTACTAGGTGGTCTGTACCCTCCTCAGAAAGTAACACACCTGACTTGACTTGAAGTACAGAAACTGCCGTTCGTGAGGCGTGGAACACCACCTATAAAGGCGACGAAGTCAATCTCTTCCTCGAGAATTTGAACTTGATGCTTGATTCAGACAAGCCCTACTCAAGGCAGGTAGCCATTGTTCAAAGCTCCGGCTGTGGAAAATCACGTATGGTACACGAGGCGGCCAAGAGAGTGTTTACCTTCCCTATCAATTTGCGAGACGACGAATCAGGTGTGTTACATGACAAGGATTATAACTATGATAATGACACCAATTTTAGGGTATGGGCACCCTCCTTCCGATCCCTGGGTTCTCTCCCACTTTGAAGCTGCTAAGTACATGGTACCAGGAGACTTACAGAACATTTCCAAGGCTGAACAAAGAGGTTTGGCAGTGGCAGCAGGAAAGGCCCACTTTCTATGGTTTTTTGCCGCTGTCTTTGAAGGAGCTAAGTGTGAGCTCAGTCAGCACTCGGGAGCGCCGTTTACCGATCGCGCGGGACTGGCACGATGGTGGGACGAAAAGCTGAATCAGCAGGATACGCAAAGCGGCTTTCCCTGGCGACTTCATTTTTACAATGAATGCATCAAAAATGCTGTAAGCTTTTACACAATTTGGTGACATTCCTAATTTTCTCAGAAAAGATTATCAGAGCAAAGCCTACCGCCAACTTCAAACCAAAGACCACTACCATTTGCGCAAGAAAAGGCTGCTGCAACGAAAGCCCGGGACGCACTTACCGCGCTCAAGGATCAGATGCAGAATTCTCTGACAGTTGCCTTCCAAGACGAAAAACTTCTCGACTTTTTGATATATTTCGACGAATCTCATACTCTGCGAAAACCAATCTGTAATGACCCCTTTCAAAGAACCGTGCATGATGTCCTTGAATCTGCCGTCGATGATCTGGTCCGGCACCAACTCTTCATTGTCTATTTGTCCACGTGTTCATCGCTAGCTGTCTTAGCGCCCGGTGCTCAAACTTCAGACTCTTTGCGGATTGTAGAGAAATCGGCTTGTTTGCGCCCACCTATCACAGAAACCCCTTTTGATTGTGGCCCCGACCTTCCGTTGGACCCTACGAAAATTGATTATACTCGCGATAAGATCTCCTCTATTGAATTCCTTTCAAATTTCGGGAGACCTCTGTCAGTGTACTGTTTGTATGTCAATGTTTTCTTACTAGCAGTCTAGATGGTGGACTCTCGTCGAGGCTATGAAGAGAACCTCACTACTCGCAAAGCTGGAGATTGAAATGCTCACCTTGGCACGTAAAAAGCTGCTTGGTCCTAAGCCGGACAGCGAGCATTCCAGGCTTTCTGTCCTCGATGTTCTTTTGATGCTCGACTACGACCCACTTCGTGAAGAGGCACAAGAAGTCGAGAAAACGCTCATACAGTCGCATATGCGAATGATGTACTCAATGCCAGAGAGCCGAAAGTATTTTTGTTCGGGATATTCTTCAGAACCTCTACTTGCAGAGGCCGCCTGTCTTCAGATGTACGAATGGAACCGTGAGGCGCAGAAGCAAAACCCAAATGCCGATGTCCAATACGACATCCTTTACAATGTGATTGATCAATCTCGATTAACTGACCTGGGCAAGGTTAGCGAGCTCATTGGACGCGACCGCTTTATGAAGGCTTACATTCGTGCTGTCGGAAAAGAGCAACAGAACTCTAATCCTCCGAGATTCAGCAAAGGGTGTCTTCTCACTACATTCATCAAAGCAATGTTTGTGGAAAACATAGCCAATCTTATTCTGACGAGCCCCCCCGACAATGTGCCACAAAGTTGCAATCCGACGTATCAAGTTATAAATCCCCAGCCTCTCCAAGACGCTTTCAAGGATGCTGTTGTTCGAATCACCCATTTTGTCAAATTTGCGGATGACAGTGCTCTCAGCCAAGACGCATTACTTTACATGTATCTTCGTGGAGCAGCCATTTGGTGCAGAGAGGGGCAAGACACTGTTGACATCATGATTCCTATATGCATGAAACCTGAACAGCCTCGCTCGGAGCATATGACAGCCATGTTTAATCAACTGAAGCGGCGGCTCCACAAATCGACGCCAGTCCGGGTGAAGATTGACGCAGATACTCTCCATATCTTTCCTCCTCCCACTGAAGAATGCACAATCCCCTACATTTCTATCATAATGGAATTAGGAGTGACGAGTCCGCCCCATGACACACCCAAGGTCCCAACAGACTACAAACTGGATGTCCATAAACATGCCGCTGGTGAACCCGACCCGACTCATGTGCCACGGAAGAAGCCAAAGAATACACCTTCCAGCCCTGGTATGACGAACCACCCAAAGGTCGTGCATCCACGATACAGCATTTTTGCCTATGGCTGTTCCAACACAGTTTATGCTGATATTCACCACTCTCAGTGCCGGGGCTATCAAAGGATGTTGGCGATGCGTAAGCTGTTAAAAGACCATCCGCGAAATGACGAACGGTTTTTGCGTGTGGTGAAAAAGAATAAACCATTCTTTGCAGGGGGAGAGGCCTTTTTTGGTTGGACACGATCTCAATTTCTAGGTGGGGGTGATCCTGAAAATCAGAACATGCGGGAGGGTGTTGTTGTAGGAAAATCGGTTGCTGAATGAGTAGTAGTGGAATATGAAACAGAGGTTGTAAATGAAGAGGACAGTGAAGCGGCGCTGTAAAGATGTTCATGTTGTACCGTACATAGCCAGAATTATTATGAGCAACCCATATTGTGCCAGTTCATAGCCAAAGGTTTGATACCAGCTGGGAAGAAGGGGCAATGTTGTCAGCACATTACTTGGTACATACTTTCACCTGACATCTAGCCTGAGGGATCCACACCGCGACAAAAAAAACAGACTAGAAACCAGCTACGATATCGATTTGATACTCAGACTAGACATCCCATCTCGCTCGGGACACTGGTACTTTTAGTGGCAACGAGGCCTCATCAGATCGGTAGCTGTGTACTGCCAATGTTACTCAGTGCCAGTGATTGGATATCATTGATGAACGGTGCCGAACACTCCTGAAATTCATCAGACACTCGAGGCCGGGTACGGACCAAGGCTCGAATGACACCTAATGATTGATCACTGCAAACAAGCGATTGAACGACAGCAGAGTCGCTGAAATTCATATGGCATTTATCAATCGGCTCTCGAGTACAGATAGTCCGTTCCTGTCGATCGATATCACGGAAATACCTTCTCTCGATGATAGTAAGTACCCGCCATCACCCCCGCCATGGTGGAGCTGTGGCTGGAGATCGGAAGGGTCGTTGGACGACGAGGTTCTGATGGTGTGGGGCATATGATTATGAGCAATCGCGCAACATTCAATCGACTCCACCAATCCCGTGCCCGAAATCAAAGCCGAAAATCTTACCGAACAAAATGTCCACTAGAAAAAGTCCCACTAATAGTATTAACCCAACGTACAGTAGTTGAAGAATAAGTATGACAACACACAAAGGTCCCAATAATGATGTGCAACGAAAACAACACAGAAAGTCCACGTATGTAAGTAGAAGTGAATGTGTCCGAATGAGTGACTAGAACATAAACGACATTAGGAAGCGAGAGAGAGGAAGGTGGGAGAACGGAGGTAAGGAGGTAGTAAGGGGAGAGAAAGAGTTCATAAGTCGTAAACGTTAAATAAAGTGAGTCCGCGTATCTTATTGTCCAAGATAGCATATATAATGTCTGTGTGTCCATGTGGTAGAGGGGATGGAAGTGGTTTTTTGATCGCAAGGTGACAACATTTACACCTTTACTTGTCAGTCAGAATGGCTTGGGATACCAAGGAAGCGAACCTTGTGAGCTTTCTGCAGCATATGCCTTGCGGCTAAATACTTTGCAGAGGAGGGAGTGGCTGTCGGTGTTGGGGCAGGTCTTGGCTGAGGAGCACGTTTATAGATCCGTTCACTGACGTAGTAGGCAGATTCCGGACAGTGCTCGCCTCCGCCTGTGCATTCACCAGTTTTCTGAGACAGGATTTATGAATGTTGGACATGCAGATAGGAGAACTTACGGAGTCAAAGGTACAAACGTAATTGCCTCCTTTTCCGTTATCATAGCTATATGTGAGGATGAGGTTAAGAAATAGGAAGAAGCATGATGCATACGTGCAGCCAAAGAGACTTCCTTTGTGTGGTAGCTTGTCACAAAACTCGTCAAGTTTTCCGCGAGACTGGTTGTCTCGATCAGGGCAGTGCCAACCGGGAGAAGTGGGAGTTGCAGAGGGTTTTGGGGGGCCGTATGCGAGTACAGCAGGGAGTACGGTCAGGAAAACCGCGAAGAGGGTTAGTGCGAAGCGCATTTTAAGTATAAGGAGTGGCTTTTTTTAAAGGAGTGGAGGGAATGAATGGAAGGGCTGCCTTGGGGCTCACGAACTGGCCTCAAAATTGGCTGGCAGAGCAAAGAAAGCAAGAAGGTAGTGGTGGTGAGAAAAAAGAAAGAACAGAAAACAAAACGTTTCGCGAATGTCCTAGCCCCAAAATGGCCATCGATCAATGATCCGCCGCATTAGTCAACAGTCCAAGAGTCTGACTGACGGTTGCTGGATCTGCTGTTTCAAAGGTGACATACAGTATTAGTCTATGTATCAATTGCCATGTCTCGTTAGAAGTTATGTTGCAATCTGTACTGCACTAATTGTTCCACGGTGATCATTTTGAGACCCCATCTATCGGCAAATGCCCGACCACCATCGCGCCGCATCATACTACCCATCTCATCATCTTCCACCAATTCACAAAGAATACCGGCTTTCTCTGGCAGTCCTGAGAGTACGCAGAGGTCGATGGCCGCTTCTGTATGGCCTCTTCGGGCCAAGATACCACGAGGATTCGCACGTAGAGGTACAATATGACCTGGTCTTGTGAAATCGACTGCGGTAGAAAGAGGGGAAGATAAAGATCTCGCTGTGAGACTGCGGTCATGGGCCGAGATCCCAGTAGTTGTATCTGTACGCGGGTCAGACTTCGGTGAGTGGGTGGATAGGTCACTTGCTGTGTTTGAAATCACAAGTTACTGCATAAGCAGTCCGGTGTGGATCCTCGTTGGTACTATGCATCATTGGAATCTCGAGCTCTTCAAGTCGTTCAGGGGTAAGAGCTACGCAGATGAAACCACTGTAGAGAGTTAACAAGTTGGATGGAACTGGGGTTGGACTTGCCTGCTGTGTTTGATCATCCAGGCCATTTTTTCAGTGGTACACTCGCTGGCTGCAATGATTACATCGCATTCGTTTTCGCGACCTTCGTCGTCCATTACCACTACGAATTCGCCATCTTTGAATGCCTGCAAGGCGGCTTCAATAGTGTCCGGTTCAAAGATAGTACGCTCGACTGGGTTAGGGTTTAGAATCGGTCGCCCTTTGGATACCTTTCCATTGATTGCAGGTTTGGAGATGGCCATGCTTGTGGGCATTTCTCACTTGCTGTGATATATAACTTTGTCAGTGAGAGTGCGGTGATCACCGGGAATATGTCAGCCGGCCGATACAGTCGAATCCGGGACAACAACTTAGTGAGCGCTCATTGAAGGAAGGACATGTAAGCTGCATGGCGTAAATTCCGCGTCGGGCTCGCGGAAGACGATGATTGGCCCGGCTGGAACCGGCATCACTTTTTTTGCTGGCAAACAAAACAACACCAACACCAACTGTTGTCCCCAACCACCGTCGTCGCTGGAGCAGGTCTTCCTCTCGAGTGTTAGATTATATATAGACTTTTACAATGGCCTCTCCTCTGCCGTTAAAATGGGATTCTAGGTCCGTCTAGCCCGTCGTTCGCGACACCATGCTCACGTTGTAAAGGTTCGCTGGACCTATCCCTCACGATACTTCCTACTATTCAAAGTGTTTCCTCGGTGGAATTCTTGCCTGCGGTCTCACTCATGCCGGTATCACTCCCCTCGATGTCGCGAAATGTAACATGCAGGTTCGTAAAAAAAATTGGCATAAACAGTCGCTGATGCACTGCACAGGTCAACCCAGTCAAATACCCAGGCTTGGTACCAACTTTGAGGCTTATCGCAAAGGAAGAGGGTTCTGCTGGTATCTGGAAAGGTTTTACCCCGACTTTCATAGGCTACTCTCTCCAGGGCGCGTTCAAATACGGCCTGTACGAAGTTTTCAAGGATTACTACTCCAACCTCGCAGGTGAAGAAGCTGCACAAAAATACAAGTCGGCCATCTGGCTAGCAGGCTCTGCCAGTGCAGAAGTCTTCGCCGACGTTGCCCTCTGTCCACTGGAAATGACCAAAGTAAAAATCCAGACCAGCCCTTCTGGCACTTTCCCAATAGCCTTCGGTCCTGCTTTGGCACAAATGAGGGCCAACTCAGCCGAGACCAGGTTCCCATTCGGTTCGCTCGTCCCGCTGTGGTCCAGACAGATCCCATACACCATGGCCAAGTTCTTCTTCTACGAAAAGATCGTCCAGCTCTTCTACACCCACGTCTTCACCCAACCCAAGGAGACTTATAGCAAGAGCACTCAGCTTGGTGTTACCTTTGCTTCCGGTTATATTGCTGGTGTTGTCTGCGCTATCGTCTCTCATCCTGCCGATTCTGTCGTCAGCTTGTTGGGTAAGGCTGAGAACAAGGGTAAATCCCTAGGTGCTATCGCTAGCGAGACTGGTATCGTGGCCTTGGCTACCAAGGGTTTGGCTACTAGGGTTTTGATGATTGGTAAGCAGTAGCCTTACATCCTTCGACCTGTAACTGATCACCATCCTTTTCATAGGTACTTTGACTGGTTAGTCTTCCCTGATGATTCCATGTCTCCGTTTTCATTAATTCTTTTTTTAGGCTTCCAATGGTGGATCTACGACTCGTTCAAGACTGCCATGGGTATGGGCACGACTGGTGGCAAGTAGACGTTGTACTAGGGATGCTCTCGGACATCGTACCCTTACATCGGAATATAATTTCATCCCTTTCATGATCCAATACAGTCGAGAGATAGGTCCTGTTGCGTGCCTTTTATTTAAGTAGCTTAGATGTTTGCACCCTGTTCAGTTACAGTATGTACATATGTCGTCTGTTCGCCACCCTACTTACGCGAGGCGATTGCAAACCACGTCAAACTCTCATCAGATAGACTTGAAATGTGACCATTCAAACTAGGCTGCTTCTCGCAGTGCCGCATCTCCTCCAAACCTGATATTTGGGCTCATTAGACGTCTGTTATGCTGCATACACTGAAAGTTTTCCGTTTCTTCTCGAGGCTATCGTTCCCCGGTCACCTGGTTGCAAACGCCGCGAATCACGATTGAAGCCTTCAAGGAGATATGAAGCCGTGGGTTTCCTCTGCCTTGGCACGATACTCAATATCCTTTCGCTTCACTGGCCGCTCTGGATGGGTAACAGCCAGCTGCAGACGTGTTCGAATAAAAAGTTCAACTTTACTGCGTAGCTTTGTCACCGCTCTGTGGGATTGCATGTTCGCGCCACCAGCATTTGACAAGAGACCTAGGTCAAGTCATCCTATGGCCAACTTGCCGTCGTATTCAACCCCCAGCTGACGGTCGCGTCTAATTACTATCGAACGGTGGTCCGTTTCTTGCAGAGTCATTGTCACAAACCTATGATTCTGTCCAAGCCGCTCAGCGTTGGGCCCTCCTCTCTGTATTCAGATGCAACACTCCCCGTCTCAAGAAAGGAATTACCAAGATGATGATCCTCGGCTGATGACTACATCTTTGTCGGATACTGCTCCCGCCAACAACGGGACAATCACCACAGTCAAAGGCGGTGGACCTGATATTCAAGACGGTGTTGCGTTACTTCCGATTACATATTTTCGCACTACCGTCATCGCCGTCGTTTGTTGAGTTCAGGCTGGTAACACTGCTAGCGAGACGATTTAGTGGCGTTGGTTAGGGTTTTGATGACAGGTGAGCAATCACCTCATGCCCTGTATTGATCACCGGTCACCATCTTCGTGCTACTTTAACATCCCCTGCAATGATCATGCGTCTTCGTTTCATTAATTTTAGGCTTATGTCGTCTGGTCGCCACTCCATCTACGCGAGGGCTGACAACCTTTCATCAATCAGACAGACTCGATGGCACTAATGTTCAACGTTCAACTGTTGATTCTTAAACTTTTCCATGCTGGATACGGCCGCTATTGCGAGTGTTGCATGTATGCACGGATGCCCCTGCGGCCCTGGCACCGTTCTCGAAAGATGTATTGCCTACTCCAACTCGTAATGACACGGAAATTTTTGGGGACCAAGACCTGGAGCTTGCTGTTTCATACCAAAGCTATCACTTCCTCTGCCTGTACTCAGGCTGCGAATCATAGAAGGACATCTTCAGCTCGAATGTACTTCCCAGCAAAGCTGGGACTCGTGTCTGGCCATGTCAAATGCACATTTACTCAAGACTGGATTGGTCTCCTTCCAGAACTCTTTCCATAATTATTGGTCCCTCGTATCTGATGGCTAACGACAACATTTTAAAGTATTCAACTTCATCGCCTCAGTCTTCTCTGGCCCAATCGCGATTTTCGTCCCCGTCGTCGACAGCTCATGAGCATTATCCTTCGTATGCTGAACATACCACCGGATCCGAGTCTGCCAGCATTCCCCTTCCCCCGGAAAAGAACGAAGTACTAGTAATCGACAAGAACGCCACCTCGCAAGATGAATGGGACACCGACCCCGACAATGCAAAGAATTGGCCTAAGAAAGAGAAGTGGATCACTTTCTGGATAGTGAGTGCCCACTTCATTCGACGTTCGTTTGACCACGACAACATCAGGTCGCATTTTACACTGTCATACCATCGCTGACTAGTTCGATGATGGCACCAAGTCTTCAGGGAACATCGCTTTCATCCTTGGCCGTTACTACTTGCCCTGCTGTCGGAAATGTACGGCCGAAAATGGGTTCTTCATATTGCAAATTTGTCATCTCTGATATGGAGTCTTAGATGTGCGTTCGCGCCTACGATACAAATCCTCATTGCAATACGAGGACTGTAAGAGTTTTTCTTCTCTTTCTCCTTCCAAAGTAACGCATTGGAAGCTGGATTTGGTGCTAGTCTTCCGGTCGCCTGTGGAGGCGGAGTAGTGACCGTGCACTACCCATGGGTTTTGTCACATTAGGTTCTCTCCTGGGCCCAGCTCTCGGTCCTACCGCAGGAGGTTTCCTAGCCCAGAGTGTTGGTGTAAAGTACATCTTTATTACCATTGCTGGTTGCCCTTGAAGTATTGATTCACGATCAAAAGCTACTTCAGGTATTTGTGGTCTTTTCGGCATACTTTTTTTACACGAAACGTATGCTCCTGTTTTGCGTGCCGAGAAAATGAGGTGACGAAGAGATGCTGAGAATTTTGAATCATTAAGATCCTCGGTACCGCTCGCAGACACCAATAAACTTCAGCACTTGTGGCTCAACGTGACGCGTCCCATATCATTCTTACTCGGGACTTTCTTTGTTTTATTTTGAGTCCTCATATAGCATTGTAAGCCTGTTTTTGTTCTGTCTGACGTCTTGTGTTGAACATTCACAGTATGTTCGGTGAGTGTTTCAAATGGGTCTTATTTGTACGGAAATTGAGGCACATCTCGCACCTTACTTTCAACATTTTCCGGTTAAATCTTTGTCACCACCTTGTCCTCTTCTAATGACCTCCAGACTTTTTCCAATCTACATATGGCTTCTCATCTGGCACTGCGGGGCTTGTATATATCAGCTTAGGAGGCAGCCTTATAATGGCTACATTTCTTGGCGCTCGTTGGGTAGATTATGTACATCAACAAGTAGGTGGTGCATCCACTCTTATAATATCGTTCAAGCCTTGTATAGCTCGTTCGCAAAAATAGGGATGTTGATAAACCTGAATTCCCTATTTGTAAGCGATTTTTCTGCCACTGGCACTGCGAAATACTTGATGGTCATATGGTATGGTTGGTCGGCACGGCTGGAGCTTCATTGGAGCATGCCTATCTTTGGCTACATGATTTCCGGTTTTGGTTCTATCTGGAGTCATTGCTTAGCCACTACACTCAAGATTGACGGTTACTTCGTATTTCCCTCCATTAACATGTAGACGCATCTGACTCATTACCATAGCCTACCTATATCCCTATATCCAGTTGACATATCCACATGAGCAGCGCTCTTGCCGTAGTAAATGTGAGGGTTTCAAGTATCTTTTCCGTATCTTACATAACTGAGAACTCAACCTATCAGGTGTTTCGATCACTTCTAGGCTTTGGATTTCCTCTTCTCGGTCCAGCGATGTATCAGCATCTGGGCATGGGTGGAGGAAATTCACTCTTAGCCGGTAAGACAGTCAATTTGCTTGTCTCTGATTTGGATCGTAGGCTTGACTGTCATTCTCGGGTTCCCGTTCCCAGTATGGATTTACTACTGGAGAGTCTATGCGAAAGCGGAGCAGTCTCACTCGATGAAGTATATCTGTGTTGTATTACTCATATTGAGTCACTATCATTGTCCATCTCACCACGGTTCCTTGTGATGAGCAAGCGATCGATGTCGCAGGAAAAGAACTTGATGATTAAAAAGTAAATTATGTATGTACCCTACTCTGTATCAATCAACGCGAGTCCACCAGACGACCTGAACTGCTTGGGCCGCGAACATGCCAGCGGTCTGCAAACCCCGAAACGCATTTCACAAGAGCCACCGCCTGGCCATCTCGGGTCGCTGAACTCCTCTCCTAAACAACGATGGATCTGCCGGCATGGACGATTATCGATCAGCACTCGAACTGAATAAAAAATGATGCCAAACATGCGGAGGGCCGAGGGGAACAACCGCTGCAATTGCATTCGTATGAGTTATCGTCCTGTCAGCTGCCGTTCCACACTGTTAGAAGGCAGCTAGGTAGGCTTGGCAATAGATGCACCGGAACTTTAGAAAGTGCGAGGTACCGGACTGCTCACTTGAATAACGGCGCCCGCCACGCACTTTCATGTGTAATTCAGTTAGACTTTCACTATTAGAGGTGATGCAATACTTTGGAAGAACACGAAGCAGTCGCGATTCAAGCTGATGAGAGGCACCGAGAAGGCGTTCCAGTAGGAAGAGATGCACATAAGCCTTCTTCCCAATTCTGCTCCCGTTTACATTGTTGGATCGCGCACCATGTGGTGGGCTTTTGTTAGCAGGCACAAAGTGTTTTCTGGATTGGCTTTGTAGAAAGCTTTCATTGATCTGGAGTCGTGTAGAGGGTCCGAAGCACCCTATGTGCTGACCTCGCGTGTTCAATCGTTATGAACCCTTCAGCTGGTTCAGCTGGTGTCGAGCTGGTGTTAGCCTATAGGTTAGAGTTGTTTTCGGGATGTAATTTCTGCCAGAACCGTGGCTAATGGTATAGCACAGAGGCTTCAACAGACATTGCCAATTGTAAGGCTGCATATGCCACATGGATGATTACTGTCACTTAGGCAGAGTTGTACAGACGTACAGTTTGCACGGTGCCAAACGAGACACGGGTCGGTACCCTGAGCGACACGCCTTCCAAGAATCCGATACTCATCTGTTTATGTAAGTGCGACGTCCAGTAATGTCACGTGGCTTGATGACCGCGTTCTGAACCAACGTCCACTTTGCTTTCAGAGATCTGATTGGACAGCAGCCACGTTCGCGTCAGCACGGCGGACAGGAACTACTGGTGGCGATGATGAACAGTGAACAAACGGAAAACGATTTCTCAATACGCCGCAGCCTGAAGTCGTGGTGACCCAGGTCTACTGTATTGTGACTATTGTCGGACAGTCGGACCTAATACCTCAATACGAAAGTCACGATCAGCGTGGAATCGTCTCCCTTACCGCGAAGGGTCAAAAAGTACGTACCTTTACCTTCCTCTTCTTTTTCCATGCTTTTTATGTATAAGTTTTAGATGTTCACACCCTCGGTACGAACGATACGAAATCTCCGCCCGGTATGTCATCTGTTTGAGGCTTCTTACCCTAGTAAATATGTCAACCTTTCATGAATTGGAAATCCTTTGACAGCACTGGAAAAGTTTAACATTGGTTAGCAGTCGCTGTTTGCGGTGTTAGCCTCTACTTAAGGAAGCGTACGGAACGGAGGCCGCGATGGCTTGAAAGATGAAGCGCCCTGAGCCGCGGACTTGTCATGTACCCAGCGAGGCTCAGAGACTATACCATTTTACCAAAGCTAGTTTGTTCTGCGAATCCGTTGCAGGTCACGTCAGGAGAACTCGTCCGTGTCTTTGCACGATGCATTCCGTCCATTTCCCACTTCGGTACTGGGACCGACTCGTGTCTTATGTCGTGCCACTGGTGGTTGGCATTTCCATATTTAAGGAATTGTAGAATGTTCTTCCTAGCCATCTTTCCGAACTTTTCCCCCTCCCTTCCCCATACCATCTTACCTTTCGATGACTTGTGAGAAGTTCCCGACATCCCAAAGCTTACAGTCTTCTTCTACTCCCACTGTTTCTCACCCACATACTCCAGCCTCTTCGTCAACTGCGCATGAACACAGTTCTTTGTATATCAATACTGCTGGACATACCACTGAGTCTACTGCTACCGCTGTTTCCCTTCCAGGGAAGACAGACCCCATCGATAAGAACGTCGCTTCGCTAGACGAATGGGAAAAAGACCCTGACAATGCGAGGAATTGGTCGAAGAAGAAGAAGTGGATTAATGTCTGGATAGTGAGTAGTCTGCTCGTCTGCCTTACGTGCATTCCTTTGACCGTGCCAATCAGGTCTCATTGTACACCCTCATCCCACCGTTGGCTAGTTCCATGATGGCACCTGGTCTTCCTGAAATCGCCCAAAAGTACAATATCCAAAATCAAACAATCATAGCACTCACTTTGAGCGCCTTCCTGATTTCCTTCGCTATTGGGGTAAGTTTGAGTTCATTCCGATTTGTAGCCTGCGATATTGAAGCCAAAATCCATCCTTAGCCCTTGCTTCTTGCCCCGTTGTCGGAGATGTACGGCCGAAAATGGGTTCTCCATATCGCGAACATGTTCTCCTTGATATTCAACCTTGGTTGCGCGTTTGCGCCTACAACACAGATTCTGATTGCAATGCGCATACTAAGTAAGAGCTCGACTTTTTTCTATTTCCAAAGTAATGCATTTTAAGCCGGTTTCGCTGGTAGTGCGCCACTAGCCTGTGGAGGAGGAGTGATAGCCGACCTTTTCTCTATTCCCGAACGTGCATCAGCCATGAGTTTTTATACATTAGGACCACTCCTGGGTCCAGCTCTCGGACCTATTGCTGGAGGTTTTCTAGCGCAGACGGTTGGTGTTAAGTACATTTTTATCACTATTGCCGGTATGCTATTCCGTCACTGCCTCTTAACACCAACCCATTCGATACATAGCCTTTTCCGGTCTGGCCAGTGTAATTGGGCTACCTCTATTATGCGAAACGTATGCTCCTGTTTTACTTTCCAGAAAAATGACGCGCCGGGATGATGTCGAGAAATGTGGATCCCAAACCCGGGTTGAAGAAACCAATAAACTCCACTATTTGTGGCTCAACCTGAGCCGCCCCATAATCCTTCTTACTCGAAGTTTTATTTGCTTTATATTGAGTCTTTATATGGCATTGTAAGTCTGTGTAACGCTGCTGTTGTCCCTTACCCTCCCTAGTATGTATGGTGAGTGACCCACCTTCTCTTCAAGTGGAGTCGAATGGGTATAGGTATCTACTACTTGATGTTTGCAACGTTTCCCGGTTAGACCTTTTTTCCTGTTTCTCTTTTTTAATGTAACATTCTCCAGACTTCTTCAATGATACATATGGCTTCTCCTCCGGCATTGGTGGTCTTGTCTACCTCGGCCTAGGAGGCGGCTTCATTATGGCTACACTTTTTTGCGCTCACTGGGCTGACTATAATTATCACTATGTCAGTGCTTAGACTAGATCTATGGCATGGTCTAAAGTATGATATAGCTCGTCCGTAAGAGTGGCGGCGTTCACAAACCTGAGTTCCGAATCCCTTCTTCTTTTGCTGGTGCCGTAATCGTCCCTATTGGTTTATTGTAAGCATACTTTACTTCAACGAACCAAATCCGTTGATGATGACCATCAGCTGGTATGGTTGGTCGGCACAGCTGAAGCTTCATTGGATCATGCCTATCATTGGCTCCGGACTTTTTGGGTTCGGTGAGTCCGAAAATTTTCAGTGATTATCTACTTATTCGGTTTTCAAGGGATGATGACCACCTTGTATTTCCTTCAGCTGCTACAGCAATGAATCTGACCCCTCCCTAGTCTGCCGATATCCCTATATCTAGTCGATGCATTCACGTACGCAGCAAGCGCACTTGCCGCAGCTTTTGTGAGGCTTTGTTCTTTCCTGTGTGTTTATTCAGTCTATCAGATGCTTCGATCGTTCCTGGGCTTTGGATTTCCTCTTTTCGCTTCAGCGATGTATCAACGCCTGGGGATGGGTGGAGGAAACTCACTTTTAGCAGGCAGGATGGTTACGCTCAGCTTGTCTCGTCTAACGCATCGTAGCCTTGACTATCATTCTCGGAATCCCGTTCCCAATATGGATTTACTATTGTGGAGAGTCTATGCGAAAGCGGAGCAGTCTCAGTCGATGAAATATATATTGTATTATGTAGGTATAT
The DNA here is from genome assembly GCA_003313965.1 of Megacollybia marginata. Lineage (NCBI taxonomy): Eukaryota > Fungi > Basidiomycota > Agaricomycetes > Agaricales > Porotheleaceae > Megacollybia > Megacollybia marginata. Next base: position 16,556 of record QLOY01016882.1, read on the forward strand.
CCAGAGCGTTATCTACGCGGAGCTCTATCTTGCAACTTACGTTGTTGTGCCTAGACGGTGGTTGAGACTAATATTTCGATTACATGTACATCGATCACAATAACGACCTACAGTTCGCATTTCAAACGCAAATAGGAGAAGTAAAATGGACACAGGATATTTTACACACAGTCAACAAATGAGTGATCAGTTTTGCTGACTGGAGACATTTCCATGGTGTCTACCATCTTCTCAGTTGTTGTATTTAAATGGACTCTCATTCCATTAGAATGAGTAGTAAAGCTGCTTTTTATGGTTCCACGAGTTGAAAAAATCTGGGTTGAAGTAGAACTTGACCAAGCTTCTCCAGACGCAACACGGTAAATGATAAGGAGAGGGGCGATGATCTAGATGATGATCAACAAAAATAGAATGATTGCCCATCCTTCATACCTGCACCTCGCCTACCATCTGTACGAACGTGTTCTGAATAGCATTGTTGAGGGCGAATGGTATCAAGAAAGCTAGGGAAAATGACGAGTAAAGAAACGCGGACTCGATAAGCATGGCGGCAATACTGGTGTATTGTCGTCCGTAGCCTGGTCCGAGAGTACGAGAGATACGCCAACGGAATAGAAATAGGCGACAGACAATGGCAAGGGTCATAGAGATATTCAGAGCAAGGGATAGCCAGAAATATGGAGCCGTGAAGTTAATTGTGTTAGACGCCCACGGCGAACTTGAAGGGGCAGATATCTGAATTAGCCAACAAACACCCATCGCTAGAGGATGGGTTTTAGTCACAACGTATTCTTCATGCTACACTCACAGAAAGAGGCAAGATATGTAGTGACCGGAATAATCATCACCAGCCAGGTTGGAAGGCTGGTGTCAAGGTATATCACAGAGAATCTCCAAATCTGAATACGAGCGCCGTCAATAATGCATCAGAATGGAAGGCAAAAGGCGTACCACCAGCGCGTCCGCAAACCAGTTGGCCAATACGAAACAAACATTTCCCATTTCATCAATAGGAATGGAAAACTCGAACTGTTCAAATGCCGCTAGATCAAGGACTATCAGAAAGGTACCTAAGAGATCGTCGCGTCGACTGACATGGTCCTCCAGGGAATAACCTGTAGTCTACGAAGCTTAGCTCCGTCATCTTCGCGGCAGCAGCAACATAGAGTGTTCCGAAGAGCAGCATCAGCGAGATGTATACTAGCCAAAACATCTTCGCTTTGTAACTGTTATCGCGCATGTTCTTGATAAGAATGTGGGCGCAGTTGATGTAAAGAGTGAGGACCACACCGTAACCGACGGCAGTGAGGACCATGCCCGCCAACCAGGTCCTTTCGCTGTAAAGGACATCCGCTGTTTCCTGAGGAACCCAACTGGCATTGAAAGAAGCCATATTCTTCTCGAAGATCTACCCAAACTTTTATACTGAAGAGATCATCACAAGTTCCCGAAAATGATATCATCTGATCCATTCGGGAAATCTGCTAGGTACCACTATGCCATATGGACGCCCGGTTGCCAAGTTGAATAGGTCAATTGCGTTATCTAAATGAACTGTAGCCGTTTAAACAGAATAGCATGGAAATCAGGTCCCAGCCAAGCAAGCAGAAACGCGTCGGTACCAACAGGCACATTCGCACGACTGACATCAGTTCCAACAACGATATCAAAGATGTACGAAGAGAAGACACGGGAGCAAGTAGTCCGACGTGATCGTGACATTGCGCGTTGTTTCGAGCGAGGAAACAAAGTATTGTAAATCCCTCAAGTAGCTCGCCTCCGTCGACTCGGAATGAACATCAGCGAGATACTCGCTCATGACTCGCTCGTCCAAGTGTCAGTCATTAATTCATTGGTCGGAGTTTAGTCACTGATATTTCCGCTTGTGAGCGCTGAGACATACCTTGGACATACCATCAGCGTTGTCAGTGCATCAACGAGCCTCGAAGCTCAATTCCCGCCACTGAATGTACAAAAAGCGCCAATAAGGATGTTGAGCTCAGAGTCAGAGCTGAGTCAGCTTGCGATGATCACGTGGGTAAATTACGCCACTGATGTTGAAGAATTTCCAGCCATGCTGTACGTTGCAGTTGGATCTATGCCTAGTGCCTGCACACCTCCTAAAACTTTCAGGACGCACTGGCTCAATGCCGATATTGGCAAGGATAATCTCTGACCAATCGAGATTCGTCAAGCTATCGACTCTCGAGGCAGAGAGGAAAACTCCTCGTCGTTTGAGGCCATTGTTTCTCAGAGAAAAGCTTACAAACAAGCTCAGAAATTTTCGAGTAGTCAAGTGACGCCTACAGCCTATCTATACCACTGAAATAACTGATTGACAAGAAAATTTTCGGACAACCCGTTATCTTTCACGTATACAGGAAGTAATCAAACCCGATATGCATATCAGCGGCGCGGTAAATCCTTCGGGATATGATGGGTTAATGCGATTCCCGTGGGCTACACACTCCTCTTCTCGTCACTAAAGGATCACTTTCCAGTCCGGGCTAAGTGTTCCGGCCACTTTGGGTCTGGACTCTGCATCTGCGCATGAAGACTTCCAGTTTTAATATCTATGCGTGGTACCTCGTGTAAGGTATCAGATTGAATGGAGAGACGTCAAATGATGATCACTGATGCAGCTCGGGTCCATTGTGATCAGCGGTAAGTAGGCGCTGAAAGCAAGACGTTGAAGGATCTACCCCCTCCTAATCACCTTATTCTGATGAAGAGTTATCAGTCAAAGGATTTTTCTCTTCGTTTTTCCGCTTCGAAGACTTGCTCCTATTGACAGAAGAGAAGATGTCGTAGGAAGGGTGGCAACGACCATGATTAATTACAGTGGACGCTTGACGATTTACTGCCATTGTTCCCTTCCAGTCTTGACCTTTCAATTTGCCATCCTGTATCCTAGTACCGTCACGAAGATATCAAGCTTACGGTTCAAGCTGACGCGAAGTTATTGAGCTTTCCATAACAGAGCACTATAAGGCACTATGATATTGCCTGAGCGCTCAGAATGCGCAGCTGTGCCTGAGGATTACGGAAGCTCTCATAAAGCATGATCGTATCGTGGTGCAGTTAGAAGTCACCACTACCACTAGCATATTCCTTCTTCTCTTCCTCAACGCTCCCAATGGCGCCAGCCTTCTCCGAGTCGACGTGGCCAACTTCTGCCTCCTCCCCGTCGAAAATCTTGGCGATCTCTTCCAACATCGGACCTTTAGTCTCGACGTAAAGGAAGTACACGAAAACGAGTTCAAAAGCGATCCAACACTGCAATCCACATTCAGTTGGACACAACATGTGCAATGAACCTTACGGTATAAATCGTGTAGAGCTTCCAGTTAGGATTCAAGTGCTGGAAACCAAGAGGGTTTACATATCTGTTTGATCGTTCATGATTGAGAACATTCTTTGGTGACGTACTGGTTGATAACCAAGGCAACCTGAATCCAAAAGTTCATGAGCATCAGTCCCTTAGCTCGAATCTTGTAGGGCAAAATTTCGACCGTGTACGCAACTAACAGCCCTGACCATGCCAAGGCGTAGCTGACGCTGAACAGCCATATAAAGGCAATGACTGCGCGTCCAGCGTTGGCGTTTCCGGTTTCTTGATACACAGCAGAACAAATAGTCCAGCAGATGAAGCAGACCAACATGCCTGTCATCGGTCAGGTTGGATCGATAGATACAGATTCGAGCGTACCTGCAGTGGCTGAGAGGAAGAGTGGTCGACGTCCAACCCTGTCGCAAAGCATCGCACACGAAACACTGACTATGAGACTGAGGATGCTAAGACCTCCGTTGATACCGAGCTGAGAGTCCGAACTTGTGATACCAACGCTGTCGTACACATTGGAGGCATAGTAGCTGACAAGTCCATTGCCACTCCACTGAGAGAAGAGTCCCAGGCTGATTATGAGCAGGAGGCGATACCTGTTGCCTTTGGTCTTTACGAAGTCGAAGTAGCTGCTTGATTTTTTGTACAAGAATTCAAGACGAAGAGTTTCCTTGATTTCAGCATACTCGAATTGAACAGTGGGATCCTGAGCATCACCGTTTGCATGATACTTTGCAAGAATCTTCAGAGCCTCGTCGGACCGATTCTTGGAGATAAGCCAACGCGGGCTCTCTGGGATCATGAAGATGAATGCAAGCTGGATAATAGAAGGTCCGCCCTGAATGATAGTTGGGATTCGCCACGACCAGGCGCTGGGAATCCTCTTCGTCCCGAACGTCAGCCAAGTGTTGACTACGTTTCCGTTAGCGTGTGCTTCTTGAAAAGAACGTCTCACCAATTGAACCAAGGTTCCAGAGGCAGTTGTATGTGGCAGTAACACGTCCTCTGTGCTGAGGATGACAAAGTTCCGTTAGGAGAAGAGGCGAAGAAAGCTGGGCCATGCTGTTTCCGAAACCCATAAGAAACCGAGCGCCCTTGAACACTAAACATTGCATTAGTAATGCAAACCGGACTGTGTCGCAAAAAAACCTACTTGCAAGGTTTTGCGATGAGCCTTGAATAGCTGCTGCAATAACCATAATTATGCAGCCCAAAATGATGGCAAACTTGCGACCGAAACGATCAGCAACGAAGGGTCTATACACTCTTAGCAAATTCCCTCGGTGTATTTGAACTTACACGACGGGTAAACTCGCAATGCTGCCAATGCTGTAAAGGGCGGTCAGGAGACCGAGATTGGATCCCTGCGGATCATTGAAGTAAGCCGTCCATTGTGGAAGGATGCGAATGTTGTTTAACATAGACCTAGAAAGAATCGGCCATTATTCTCGACAGGCTTGCGGGATAACAAACCCATCATAACCAGTCGTTGCGGAAGCGACAGAGATGATAGCTGCATAGAAATACAGTTTTCTCAAACCCGGGTCTTTGCGCCAGTTAACATGGGCTAACTGAGGAGCCTCGGCTTGTGCAAGCTCAACTTCTGCATTGAGCAGGGTGCTCTTCGGAATCACTTTCGCGATGTTTAGTGCCATGGACTCCTGTTTGTGCGGTGGTCTTGGTCAACTGGGTCAGAGGAAATGGAGTCGATGATCCGCCTTTTATGTCGCTCCTCCTGAACGAAAATAGCTAATCTATAAGCAACATATCAGCTGGGACGAGGAAGACGTGAGTACGTGCTCACATGTCCGTCTGGGGCGGTCGATTTCAAATGCCGCGAAAGGTGCAGAGTCTGGCAAAAAGGTCCGGAGGTCATCGAAGAGAGTTCTGCATTGGGTATTGAACAAAAAAGAATGGCCAAGTCTGCATTTCCATCCGAGTGTGCATCATCTCATAACCACTGAATGTACGAAGCGGAGGAGCGCTTCCAAGCGACCTGATGTAGAAGGTGGGTAAACTTCGGCAACATAGCTGTTTTCAAAGAGGCTAACCCTGTTCATTCAAGTTGTAGCTGTACAACAGAAGGCCGGGTACCAGATTAATAGGCACAACTTCGGAATTGTAGTGGAGGCAAGGCGAAGCGCTCGGAGTGTGGGACTATTTCAAACTTGACATCAAACTGTGGCGTAGGTTCATCACTCACATATAACTGCAGCTGGCTTACTGCGATATAACCTAGTGCCTGATGCAAATGGCTTGGAGATAGTCTGCGAGCGAGCACAGAGCCTAGCAAGCCCTCTTCCAGTCGCTGAACATGTCTAATGTTGGTGAATTGCAAATTGGGAACTGAGGCAACTCGGCCTAATTCGAACGAGACAAAGGGGCGCATGCGGTGGACGACCGTCCACGCGTCGTCCATGACCGGCTGCATGACCAGCCATGACCGCAGGCCTCCACCAGCAGACAAAGTGAGTCTCACTTGCTATTGTTCTTGTTTATACAGTCCCGTTTCTCGGACGAATCTTGACCATTGCCAGACCTTCGTCAATGGCAAGGAATTCAGAAAATCTCGATGCAGTCACCAGTTGACAGTGAGTACCAGTCCTTCGTCGGTGTATTGTGCATAGTTGCTATCGTGACCTTGGGTGGTCCATGCGGTTGTCTCAGTCTGCTCCGTGTTGGCCGCGATAACTTTATAAATATATCAAGGCCCAGAATTTTCTTTTTTATCCCTTTTTCTCTTGTCCCAGACGACACAGACACTCCTTAACTTTTCAATCATGCTCTCTCTCGCGTCCAAGGTCATTCTGACTTCCACGTTCCTTTATTTTCTTGCAACGGTACCAGTTGCCGTCGACTCGCTTCCCATCGTCCGCAGAAATGATCCCGTACTGGCTCCTGGGGGCAACTTCGACATGTCTTTCTGGGAGTTGCAACTCCCGGTTGGAGAGCCTGGGTCGCCAATCACAATCGAGAGCTCAAAGATGCGGGGACTTGATGGTTATCAAGATCCTGGCCATCATTATTTCTTCACTGAAAGTGGCGACGGCGCTCTAGTCATGAAGGTGCCTGGGTCACCCAGCTCTGCCGGATGTGTCACTACAGCCCACTCCCTACACTGCCGTACAGAACTTCGTGAAGTTGATCCCAGTACTGGAGCCCCGACAAGCTGGAGCTCAGATGGCACCAACCGATTGAAGGCGACCCTCAGCGTCGTACTCCCAGACGACAGTGGTCATGGTACCGTTATCGGACAAATCCACATTGACGATAGTATTTCCTCCAAACCCGTCTGCGAGCTCTTTTACAACTCAGATGGAGACATTGCCATCGGCGTAGAGCAATCGATAGAAGGTGGTAACGAAGTCGTCACCAAAATCGGCAACGTACCTGTTGGGCAGAAGTTCAACTACGAACTTGAATACTCCGGCAATCTTTTGAAAGTCGCCATCAACGGGGACTTCCATCCATCGATAACCGTACCTTTCGATCCAATTAAAAGTTATTTCAAATTAGGTAACTATAACCAAGGCAATTCCGCATCCGATGTCCATTTCTATGCTATCACCGTAGAGCATTAGCCTGAGGCAAGCCTAGTCGGACGTCTTTTCCCTCATTTTCAGCCGGATACCAGACTATCCGTTGGCGCTGGTACAACGCCATTTAGGCCAATTCAATTTATGTTTCTGATGGTTTTCATGTATTGCTCTGGTAGCTAAAGACTGTATGTTTAAATTTGCTGTTTTGCCCCAGAGGCAGTCTTCGAGAATCACATGACTTCTTTTATTGCCCCGGGCCAAAAACCCTGGATTGAAAGCATCGAGTAAGCCATGCTAGACCAACTTATAATTATGTAGTAGATGGATACCTATGGATACTCGCCACC
>QLOY01016895.1:0-12390 GCA_003313965.1 Megacollybia marginata
GGCAGATACTTCCAAATCTTTGGATTCTTCCTCGGCCTTGACCTGCGATTGCAACTGCTGTGGTCGTTTAGCTTTCGCGGCCGCTTTGGCCGCAGCTATTGTCTTCTGTGCAGCCCGCATCTGTGAAACGAGTTCATCAGAGGCTTCGAGTTTTGGTCGCGATTTAGCCTGTTTTTCCAGGAGAGCTGATGTAGTAATAGGACTAGGAAGGGTTTTGGATGTTAACGAGCGTTTTTTAGGCTCTGAGGGCTGCACCGCCTCCAGTGGAGGTGGGTCGACGCGAACCGAGTCCGTTTCCGCGTCCGTTTTTGCTTGGGTTGCTGGTAACGGCTCCCATTCTGCAGTCTCGAAAGGATTTTTGGTCCTCGTTTTACGGGCATGTTTTCGCAACGAGTATCGCATGACAGGATGATGGAGATCTGAGGTGATGGGCGTATTCTCAGCAATGGGTTTTAGTGGTGCGAAGCCACCCCATCGAAGGAATGCTTTGGCAACGGATGTATCTTGCGGTGCAAGGGGCATGGCAAGCCGCCCTCCGAAAGTGTAAATTTCGACTGAGTTATTAGAAGATGCGGTTATAGACTGACATAGACCTACCCTCCCTTCTCTTAATTTTACAGTCAAGTAATCTGTGGGGTCTACCTTCCTCGTCGAATGTTTTCTGGTCCATAATAAGGTCAGATTCTGCACCATTGTACGGATGCAAGAGCCATTCGACATCCTCGAGGCCGAGGCCACCTGGATGACTCTCTGGTTTTGGCGGCAGTGGTACGTGGAGCACGTCAGAATCCGGGGAAATGCGCTCGAAGGACTCTTGACTACGGAATCGAACGTCGAACTGAGTGGTATAGTCAAAGGTATGCCTATCCTGACAGCAAATGAGTGGATACAGGCAAACTTGGTGCTCATACGCGGAAGAACTTGAACTCAGCAAGAGGCCCGTATTTCTTCTCGATGGCGCGCAAAAGGCAGTAGGCGTCCGCGAGGGAATCGATGCGACTCCATGCATGAACGCGGGCAGAAAAGAAACCACTCGACTTGCCAATTTCTTCCTCGAATGCGTCCCTTATAGGAGCTAGACTCCCATTGCGACGTCTTAGCAGAAGAGCAGCGTGTCGTCTGGCCAGAAGCATGCGAATTTAGCACGTGACCATATCTCAACACACAAGCCGGACCAGCACAAACTTTCTCATTCCGGCGGCCAGCAAGACTCAACGACACAACAAAAGACGAAATGGGCTCAACAAGGTCTGTCGTCTGTGATTTTGCTGCCACAGAGTTTCATTCTGCCCTTTTTTTCGCTGGATGGCTGACCAAAATTCAGATTATATTGCAAAGGTCGAGTGCTTGGTCACAAAAGAGCCAAACGAAACTCCCGGCCCAACACTTCTCTCATTCAGATTGAAGGCGTAACAAACAAAAACGAAACGCAGTTCTATCTCGGAAAGCGGGTCGCCTACGTCTACAAGGGAAAGAAAGAGATCGGTGGCTCAAGAATACGGGTCATCTGGGGGCGTGTTACTCGTCCGCACGGTAGCTCTGGCGTAGTCAAGTCGAAGTTTAGGAAAAATCTACCCCCAAGCAGCTTTGGTGCGAGTGTTAGAGTGGTATGTCTGTCTTTTTCTCGCCGTCTCGACGCTTATTGCTGTAGATGTTGTACCCGTCAAACATTTAAAATTTCATGCTTGTCACATATGAACTATATGGCATTACTGAACAACATGATTTATGAAATGTCTCTGATAACAACAGTAATCATTATCTCGGAAAACTACTACGCCTAATAGCAGCAAAGAGCTTTCTCAAATTAGTCGCTGTGTCCCGTAACACTAAGGCTTACCGATTTCAGGCACTACCCTGGCCTCGAGATCGGGACGAACGGCTTGAATAGTGTGCGGCTGTTGTATTGCTGAACAGATCCCGAGTTGGACCTGTCATTGGCGGTGTCCAACCGCGAAAAGACCCCGGCTGCGAACTGCTTTCCATCGTAAGCCCTGGGTTCTGATGGACAAACTTCTTCTCGCTCTTGAGATAAGCGAGGTATTGTTCGCCTTGTTCGCCGTGCTGATCTTTTATGTGTCTAGTCCAGTTCGACCTGATCCCAAAAGCTTGTCCACAGTAGGGACATCCAAATCCTGCGGTTGACGATTAATCAAAAGAGTTTGAGTTCGGCACTATAACTTGCCTTTTTCTCCTGTATGCGTGACTGAGTGATCTTTCAGTTGGCTAGGTCTACGGAAGGAGCGGTCAAATTACGCTTCGAAACGAGTGGAAAAGAAACCTATCAAAACTTTTTCCGCATTCCAGACATGTATGATTCCCTGTTCCCTGCTGCCTCCCGATCGAAGGAGCAGGATTCAGGGAGAGACCATCACCTCCACTTGCGGGATGGCTAGGTGTCGGCATCCCGTAACTGAAGGCGTAGGTCTCTGCACCGACTGGCCCATAATCGCCCCCACCCGTGGAATACTGAGGCTGATGAAAGGGTTGTAAACCACCAGCAGAGGGATATTGCTGCTGCATGGCCACGGTGGGCGGCGAGTACGGTGGAATGGTACCATAGGGCACGCCACTCCAACTCGGATATGTAGTTGATGGGTAGTTAAAATGCATACCTTGAGATTGTCCCGCAAAACCCGTGTTATAGTATTGGGCACTATAAAACTGTCCCTGGTGGGTCGTTTGAGCCTGAGAGGAGTCATTCTTGGAAGATTTGTATGTGTTGGCCATTTAGAAACAATGTGTCTTGTTGAGGATGCTGCGACTAACGACGCTGATTTTATACCTGTAGGGAGCGCCGACCGAGTAATCTCCCGAGTTTGGATCGGCGAATACCCAGAATTGGAGGATGTAAAAGCGATGCCGAGCTCAGAAAGTCCTTTGCAGATCTTCCGGGTTGACATGCTGTTGTGATTCGTGGCGCGTTCCGCCTAAAACGATGAACAAATGGCGATAAACTCCGTCCATAAAAACAACCTAAGAATTGCTTGAATGAGAATCGGTGTTCGACTATGAGGCACTGAGAGTATACAGAAAGGACTCGAGCGGTTTCCAATGAGGCGGTGTAAGGCGCCTTCGAAGCCAGGACTATAACGGCTGTGTAAACATGATTCACAGCAAAATACGTCGCTGCGCTGACGGTTGGACCCACAAGAGCTTTATCTTTACACCAGGCGCTCAACAAGTTAAAAATCGTATAAGGAAGGAGACTGCGGATCGCTCAGACCCTTTCCAAATACCGTGAAAATAGGTAGGAGACATTCCTAATGCCAAATTCGAGTTGTCAAAGCGCACGATGCCGTGCCAGTGGAGGGGAAGGGTGATTTCACAACCACTCTGTAAGAATCTCGGATACATATGCGTATTATCAGGAAGTGTATTGGGATTTTGCGTAGGGAGGATCTGCGTAAGAAGTAGCTATCGGCTATCGCCAACATCCTGTGTAGAGAAAAAGCGGAGATTGTTGGATATTGAATCGGTTTCACGCGGGTAGTGGCTGTAAGAACCTGTCAAGAACATTCGAAATCGAGTTGCGGCAGTAAGATGCCAGGCAAACTTTGTACATAATATCCTTTCGTTGAAGGTACCAAAATGCCACGTACTCTGCAATCTGCCCCTACAATTAACTAATTGGCAAACGCAGCTATGCCGGTGATAGCCTTTCCTAGAACCAACGTGTGAATGTCCTATGGAACTTGATGAGCTTAGGGCAAGAGAGAGAAAGAGAGCGCCGACGTGTGTGCCTAACCAGACAGGATGAGAGCTTATTCACGAACCTGTGATGCTACTCACCTTCATAGGTGTTTGTGACTTGTAGATTAGCGACATGGCGTCCAACATGATACCTAGGTTCCTTATTAGATTACATATTTGAGAAGAAAAGAACTCACTCATCCGCACATGCGTTCCCTCCCAAAATATCGAGGACAGCCCGGGCGTGTAGTACAGCCTTGCCACAATTGTTTCTTTTCACCACACTGATCATTTCTGGTGCAAGTAATCCTTGGTCTTTCAGTCGTCCCACCTGTAAACTCGCACCAAGCCCCAACGCTACTTCTGTTTGTGCATCTACCAGTTTCTTTTGGATGAGTTGGAAAGATGCAATGGGACGAGAGAATTGGTGGCGTTCAAGAGCATAAGAGCGCGTGTGTTGAATACAATCTTCAAGAGAGCCCATTACTCCCCAGGAAATTCCATACCTTGCAGAATTCAGGCAGCCGAATGCTGAACCCAAACCCTTTGTCTTTGGAAGAAGGGAGTCATGCGGTACATGCACAGAATCCATGAAGATTGATCCAGTCAGAGAGACGCGAAGCGCTAGTTTGTTCTTTATGGCTTGCGTTGAAAGACCTTTCATTCCCTGAATGGGAATATCAAACCATATTGTCTCCAAGAAAAAATGCAATTACTTTCTCGAGTAGAAAGCCCCTGATCTTTCCATCCCACCTACATTTGGCCCAAATGACAAAGAGATCGCTGGAAGCGTAAGAGACATCTCGGGCCAAAGCAGCGTCTTACGCAACCGGAGCGTTGGATATCCATGTTTTGCTTCCACTGATGTTATAACCACCATCTACCTCTTCGGCAATGGTTTCCATTCCTGCAGGATCTGAACCATGATTTGGTTCAGTGAGACCCCGGTAGGATATAAGCAGGTGCATTGATCATAGTTGAAACTCCTCACGAAAGCGCCAACAATCTCGCCCGCAGCTGAAAGGATGAGCTGTGGAAGTAGTGCGTGCAGTGATCTTACCAAGACGAGGAAGGAATTTTTCCTTCTGAGCATCGCTGCCGTATTCATTAATGGGGTGCATGACAAGGGAGGATTGGACCGAAGCTGTTGAACGATATCCCGAGTCAACCCTACACCAATTTAGAAAGTGATTAGACGTCTGGAGCCAAACTGACCTTTCAATTTCCCTAGCAATCAGCCCATATGCAACATTACTAGCACCAGCGCAGCCATAGCCCTTGATTGTGGGGCCAAGCAAACCCAGTTTACCCATTTCAGGTAAAATGGAAGGATTGAACTCTGCAACGGTTTATAAGGTTTCAGTCAGAACCGGATCTTCTCTTACCTTCTGTTCGCCAAGCATCAAGAACGCGGGGCATGAGTCGTTCCTGTACTGCATTCAAAAACTCGAACAGAACCAAAAGCAAAGAACCGACCTGACAGTATTGGCGAGCAGTATCTCGAATGGCAATTTCATCCTCTGTGAGCAAGGATTCGAGATTCAGAGGATCCTGGGTAGGATGCAAAACTACTCAGTGTTCAGAACTGACACAGCAAACTCTGACTGACTTCCCAGTCAAATTTGATAGCATCTGACACATGTAAGTGAATTTCAGTGTAGCAGTAGAACGCGCTGACTAGAACTAGCTAGTCGAGACTGAGAACAACCGAGACGGAGACTATTGGCCGTAGTTCTCAATTGGCGAACTGAGCTGGCAATACGAAACATTTGTGTTCAGGGATACTAAGGATGTGCAAGTAACAGAAGACCCGTAACCAAAAATATACTATTACGTAACCTATTACGGTCATGCATCAGCATTGCGCATAATCGGATCGACCCATTCCAGCCCTAGATAATCGAATACTTCGCACTCGCTCCGGGGATACAGCAATTTTGAATCGTGTAGTCTCGTTCTGGACGGTAGTGAATTATTCAACAAAAAAAGGTTAATTACTTACATCCCCGAGCTATCAAATTTCATTCCACTGAACAAAGTATAGCAGACGCCATCCAACTGTCTGGAGGGACTCACTGTTCCTTTGCCCACAGTCTCAAGTCTCTCTGGAACATTTTCGATCCAGTCCTATGAACCATATCAACGTCGGCTAATACGTTAAAAACAGACAAACCATCCGACAACCGCAGACCAATAGGATTCTGGTGCAGCAAAGATCAAGTCAAGGCGGCGATGGACGTGTGTTATTCGGATACCGTCAGTGGGCAGCACAAAGACAGTCAACGCCTTCTCCAATGTATCCCATTTCGACGTCCTTAGAGCATTTGGAGGTCGAAAACTGGACAAATCTCCAAAAAAAAACCAGTCCGTATTGAAAGGAGAAAGAGAGACAACACTGACGCATAACATGGGTGACCAAACCTGAGAGACTATTGGAAAATGAAAATGATCCAGCGAACGATGGCATTACCGTGCTGGTAAAGTTGATGCAACAACTTTTTGCATAGCCCTTTGACTTCATCTCTACCGCTCTTGAGCTCCGGGTGAGTGATTACGATGTCTACATCATTGCTTTGAGATTTTCCCCTTCGATACCTATGAAAGATTCGGGAGAAATAAACATAAGAACCAGAAAGACTTGCCCTCCCGTGATGGTAGCCAAGCACCCCGTGCAAATATGGTCTAGATGTTGCTTCACGACTCGTTGAATTTCTTCGACTTCAGCACGGGGAATCTTCTTGTCGAGATCATTTCTCAGTGCTAGCCCTACCTGGATCGATATAAGAGGCATGTTATACTTGGATTCGATATTCAGCCCTTGAACTTTTGAGACGTCAAAATTGGGAGGAAGATTATAATAGTGTTCCAAGTCTTGGATGGTTCGAAGGCCCGTTGAGTACAACTTCCTAGCAGTGGTTGGTCCAATTCCATATATCGAGGTGAAGAGTGAGAGTGTATTGAACCGTACGGAAGACAGAATGTCATCTGAGTCAATGATTATGAATCAGAGTGTATAGCTCAAAACATACTTCTCTCAGCAATATATCCCCCTTCCAAGTATTCTTTGATCTGCAAGGTCATGCACCAAGTCAATATTAGCTAATATTATCACCTTGGAAGCCATTTTTTCACCAACATGCGGGAGGTTGATGACTTCTTGCTGAAAGTTACGGTTGTTGATTTTGTGAGGATACGCTGATGGTAGTTGAAAGAATAGCATGGAAGATATAGTTCAAGCACACCTTTAATGACCTGAAGCGCATCTGTTGTCTGCAGGCAAATGGCAATATACGTACCGCTATAGCGCGTTCGTAACTCAAAGCATTGATCTCAAAGCCTTCCAACTCCCTGTGCAGCCGCAGAACAGCAAGTTGTTGAACAAGATCTTCATTTGGACAGACAAGGGGAGTTGATCGTTGGCAACATAAGCGAGCGTTATAGCACAGCATCTTGCTCGACTCGATTGAGGTTGAAATGTTTACAGAGTCTGTGTTTATATTGTCGCAATCATCGTCGGGACAGTTTTCGACGGTAGTATCATGCAGTTGAGGTATTGCAATGTAGTCTCCGCAAGGCAACAGCTGACGCTGGATGATGGAGTCCCTCAGCCAATCGGGAGTGACGATCGCTTTCGACTTCTGCAGAAAAGGTCGAGTTCTGAACGATGACGGGAGGGAACCGAGACATACGGCAAGATTCCATGAAATATGGCGTTCTAGGCGCTGTTTCATTCTTACCGCTGTTACAACCACTTCGGCGTCTTCGACTTGTGCGCAGAGTTGGAGACTGATTGGATGGCTGTGTTTATGAAACAAGGAGTCGCTGGTTTCCACCATGGATCTCAGCTCATAAACTATGCAGTCGTCGAGTTTGGCATCGACAATGTATATTTTGAGGGCAGTAGAGTCCATCCCAGAGTGATATCACATGTTTGGTCATTCCTCGGACATAAACAGATCCGCAGCACAAACGCGAGTTTTGAATAAAGATTGAATTGATAGCTTAGATAACTAGTCAAGTACTCGCGTAAAAAGATGAGTATACTGTACGTATATGCAATGCAAGAGGTGGTGAACGGCGTTGAGCACACAAGAAGATGATGGAAGGATAAAGATAAGGGCAGGTAGCGCATGATGACGGCGGAAATGCGGAGGGAGATTGCAGACAGATGATTCCAGATTACATTGCAGAAAGCTATGCAGAGCGAAACAAAGACGAAAGGTTTTATTTTGGCATAAGAGGGCATGGGAGAAATGCATGAACGAGGGCCAGCTTTGACATATGGGTATATCCCCGAACCGCCAATAAAGGTGAGACATAAATGTTAAGGGGGGCGGCATTTTGTAAAAGCGGAAAGACTCAGTAGAATTCAACCTCCCATTCGCCGCCTTCTGAACCGCCTGATGTAGGCATCGTTTTGAGAGCGATTCTCACTCGACGTCGGTTGCCCACAGTACCGCAATCCGAACCATATGAGCCACCAAAGTCGGAGCCATGGTCCATCTCGTTATTCGAGAATGAGGCAGGTGGCAAAGAAGAAGAAAATACTGGAGAGCTTCCTCCTACACCAAAGAAAGGATCATTGATCGGCACGTTGGGAGTGTACAAGGGAGAGGATGATAATGATGGGGATGATGTACTTGTGCTGCCATGATCTGAGAATGGCAGACCAAGATCTGATTCTGATGATAGATCCCAGAGATTGGTGGGACCTTGATATGAGGAACTCGAGGAAGATACGGCTGGTGACGGTGCTCTTGAGGATGCACCCGATGATGACGGGTGGTGAATGCGTACGCGGATTTTACCATCTTCCGATGGGGATGCATCAAAAGAGATGTCAAGGGCGTTCAAGGCACCATAAATGTTCGAGTCGAGATCTGAAAACTCGAGTTTCCGGGTAGGAAGTGAAGGAAGGAGTTTTCCGACCGCATCTGTGTCGAAGTCGAAAATGTGATTACGTGAGTTCCAATCAAAATCATTGTTGGCGCTCCGTCCACTCAAGTAGGAGGAAAGATCAAAGACGCTGGCAGAAGAAGATGGGATGTTTGTAGGTAGGGAGAATGTAGTAGGAAGAGTGCTCTGAGTGGGGATGGAGAGCAATGAAGGAAGGGCACAGAGAAGAACCTGCTTTTGACTTGTAGGCAATGGGGCGGGAAGTGTGAAACACATACCATGAGGCCGAGACTGGCAGATTTGTGTGGAAAAGGACGCAGGAGGAAAGAATCCGAGTCGAGAGCTTCTTCTTTGACGGAAGAAGACTTTGCAGTTAGTTCTGCATTAAGATCTCGTTCTCGTGCTTGTGCTGCAGCCAGTTGGGTTTTGAGGCGTTCTATCTCTGAGACGAACTCGCCTGGGCCCGAAGGGTTGCTATTTTGAGTGAGGGCCATCAAGCGGGAGTTCTCTCGCTCGAGTTCGCCAACACGTCTGTCAGAGGATGAGCAGACAGAATAGACAAGACAGATGGACATACACTTCCATGGCTTCAAATTCTTCACGTTTCCGTTGACGGCTGAGAAAAGCAGCGGCCCTATTCTTGACGAGACGTGCTTCTCGCTTTGAAAGACCGGAGACATCGGGAGGAATGAAATCTTTTGTGCTTATGCGCTCGCCAGTAGCCCTTTTCTTAGGTACTGAGGGTGGAGGACTGGCAGAACGCTTTAGTGGTGGTGAAGGGACCTTGAGGGCGATCACCGGTGAACGATCAGGTTCCGCCTTTGGGAGCTGAAGGTCGAATAGTTGATGAGTTGGAAGACAGAGCTGGGCTGAATTTGCGTCCTGACGCATTTTAAGCATGCTGGTCGCTGGTAGGGGTGGGTCTGAGGGCGGAGAAGGGATATAAGTGTAAGCAAAGGTGTTAGTGTCTGCAGTGGGAGAGTAAATGGGCCATGTGGACTCTACGGGAGAGAGCAGGGGAGCATCTGGGGCTAGTAGAGAAGACATTGGCAGTGGAGGAACGGGACTGGACATTTTAAAGCAAATCAAAAGGGCAAGGACGGAAATATAAACTGTGCCAAAATCAGCATAGCCGAACTGATGTAAGTATCTCCCGTCAACTGCAACAGTTTCAGTCACGATGCTTGGATGCCAGACTGCAGAGTTGGCCTAGGAGTGCCTTTCATTGAACCCTCAAGCCTTTCATTGACCCCTCAGGCCTTTCATTCAATACCCAATATCCAACCCACTTCAATACCCCACCGAAGAACGTCCGACATAGACAAATACGGTTTCGTCTTCTACACGCTCACAGGCTCCGTCCGTCAGATTCTTCTCCGTATTCTCCGTAGACCTGCTAAAAACGAACCTACTTTCGATCGAGCTATCTTCGGAGCCTTCACTCTGCATCACGAGCTCTTCTCTATACGGTCCGTCCATCTGCTCTCCACTGATAGTTCATCTCTTGTCCCTGTCCATGTCCTTTCCATGTGTCTCCTTCCTACCCCGCAATTCCGAGGCACCCAACCATCGCACGTGGATTCGTACAACTCTCGGCAAAATGCCAAAATTGTAACCATCGGAGAAACCTCAACTTATCAGTACCCCACAACATCTGCTCTTTGCACAAAATTGGACATCACCTTCGTTATCGTACGTTGATACAGAATCGATGGTGTTTTTTTTTCGAGCCCAAGATAGCTGTCGTCAGAGTTCATTTCAGCCATCGAAACATGCCCTAACCTCCACGTTTGGCCTGTACTTTTCACATTGGATTAGGTCGGCGATAAGCAATCTGAGGACCAAACCTACTGAGTTTACCGTTGAGCAGCGGGCACACCTTATGCCTCTTGGATCCCGAAGATAACGGATTGCACAACGGAGAGAGCGCGGTTATTGCGTCTAAATGGGTCGTTCTCTTCCAGAGCCGGCATTTCCTGAGACCTGTCGGAACATAGTAGCCTTACTTGCTTGGCACTAGAGCATCACTGGAGACAGACTCCGAAGTCTTTAGCTTGCCAAAGTTAATTTCAGCTCGCGATTTGACATCGACATCGATCCATCCAGGAATCTCCTAACTCGTCGAGAAGCAACAAACATCGAGATTGCCTTTCAAGTAGCAGGTACACCCACGGTGATCAAGTCCGAAGGATGATTGCCCTCGTACGAAATAGAATTCTCGACTTTTCTCCGAGACACGCACCGCTCACAGCCGCTCAGGCGGGACGGTTGGCCTGTAGATAGGAGGCACATATGACTTGTCTTACCAGAGACGAGTAATACCAAACCCGTTGTGCCCGTTACCAGCTATAGAGACCGACTTGCACACTTGTTATATGTACCATGTCGATTAACACAATGTGCGCTCCCAGGCTGGCAGAAAATGGTCAGCAACCCGTAAGAGTTGAGGAATGAACAAACTCGCACAAACTCAGTTTTGATGAATTCATTTGCGCAAGAAGGAGTGTGTCTCCGGTATCCAGAGAATCTGGGCATCCATCCTGACCTCACAGTCGAAACTGCGATCAACATGTTGCTCCGTGGCATCCAGTTGGCAGCCAACACTCCTTTCGTCTGGCAGTACATCGACAAACCGACAGGTTGGTGTCAATCTTTCGCTCCTAATTTTATAGAATTTATCTCGAAATTTGAAGAAGGCCAAACCTTTCTTTTGATCTTACCGCCCAACAGCCCGTTCCCCATAGATGGCATACGCTATCAGGAACCTGAGAAACGAGCCCTCATGTCATTTGGCCAACGCGTCCGTCACGTTGCTTTCTTTCCTTCAATTAAATTCCACTAGGAGCTAGAATTACACGAAATCAGATACGGATTTATTCCAGGCTCGGGAGACTTAGACGCTTGGCGCCTCAGAAGGCGATATCGTTTGCTAAAGGGCGGCTTTCCTCAACTTGTCCTTGTCCATTACTCTCGTGGTCCTCCGACACGTGTGTTTTGTCCCTTTCTGCTTTCCAGCTCGACGGTCTTAAGACTTTGATTGTTGCTTATTCAGAGATCATTCCGTCACTCATGAACCAGCCCGTTCGAAACTATCCTCTTCGGCAGCCAAACGAGCCAGCTCTCTATGTCATGGGAGAGAAGGCCGGTCAGAAAGTCTTTCCTCCAGGCATGGCACCTTCCCACTCGCAGGGCATGCCTCCAGGAATCCCTGGTGCTATGCCTATGGCCATGCAACCTGGTGGTATCAACATGCCAGCCATGGCTATGCCAATGAACCAGCAAGCAATGCTTGCCCAGCAGAATTCTTCTATGGAAATACTGGAGCGCCGCAGAGAACGTGACAGAGAAGCCGCACGAAGGAATGCTGCTGCGGTGTGTGTTCTCCATCTCTCTTTTTGTTCTCTTGACATTGGCTGTCAGAGATCCCGTCTTGACGACGACGATTCAGCCGACGAAAATGATCAAATCTCTGCTCGCACCCTGGCCCTAACCCGCTATCGTCGTAATCACGACTTGATGAACGAGGTCTTCCACTATGCGGCTTATGGTACGGCATCTGGAAAAACATGACGACGATGTGCTAACTTGGCGCCTGCCTATTTAGGCGACAAAAAGGCCTCACCTCCACCTCACCCGCTCTCTATTTTCGACATAGCAGATCTGGAGCAGAAAGCCGTAAGTTCCACCATCTAAAAATGTCCCGATGCTTATCTCATCCTGTCAGGAGAAGTTGCAAAATGAAATCCAGCGCTTGAGGGCTGCTGGCGCCGAACGGAAAGCACGTCTCCAGTCAGAAAGGGA
>QLOY01016898.1:0-15450 GCA_003313965.1 Megacollybia marginata
TGTCAGGCTCTCCTAGACGCGTCGATGTTGAGACTTTGGGGATAATTGTGACGCATTTTGTAGCACTCATAAGCATTGCTCTGTGCATGTATCCAATAGAGGGAACTGGGTTTTACTAACTCTCAAGTTCAATTGTGTAACACATTACTTCAGACTCTCATGTAAGATCGGGAATACAGCATCATTCACAGCGATTCTTTATGACTCCAATAAGTATATCAAAGGCTAGCTGTTCGACGCATTGACCGGAGTCTTGAAAACACAGAAAGCTCAACCTGTCAACGGTGAGTGGTATACGCATCAACGCAGTCCGACTCGCCTGCGAACCAGACTTGCTGACGAGTATCCGTGGTGCTAAAGTGCTCCAACCTGTAAGAAAACAAGGTTAAGGATTTCATATGAGACCTTGTGAGCGACATACAGATGCTGAAGTCTCTTCGGTTCTAGAATCCATATTCCAGGCTGTGAATGCCACAGCATCGTTTTCCAGCATGATACTGTCAAATAATGAATGTCAATTCTGATGTTTGGACAAGTATTTACTTCCAAGGTCCGATAGGGACGGTAGCGTCGACGAGTGAAATCGTCCATTGAGAGGAAACGTTTGGACGGGTAGTGAGAGGTGAGCGTTGCGCAATTACACCACTCTCGACTCCAGGATATGTCAAGTAAAGGTCGCATTCGGGACTATCAATTTGATATGTAGTAGGTCCACCAACCAAGGTCCACTGGCTTTTATTAGGGTTTCAATTTGATGTGATTTATGGGGCATACCCTTTGGTTTGCGTTACTTGGTGTTGGCGTAGGTTGGACAGTTGTGTAATCGGCACAGTTCAGGTTACCACTGGAAAGATCGACAGCATTCGTCTGTGAGAAGTCCAGAATGCTCAAGTAGTAGCAGCGGTTGCCAAGGCAGTGAGATTGCTTAAAACCATCGGGGAAAGGACCCAGTAATGCAAAGAGTCAAAGGCTCGGGTTTGGACTGCCTTGATGTCAAAGCTCTGGCCTGATTTTATATTCACTGAGCCTTCGAGGAAAGTGTCAGCTCAGCATCAGGACTCTGGAATGGCGAAAAGACAATGGCAGAAACGATGGAAGGCAATTTAGTGACAGCCGATATGCTTGCGTCGGGTCCGGAGCAGAAAGGATCAGTTCGACAGCTATCGAATATGATGGCAGAAGGAATGAAGAGCAATTCAGTGGCAGTCAATATGATTGTGTAGCAAAAAGACCGGCTCCGGCTATCAAAGTCTACAGGTGGCTAGCGCCGGATATTCAGCTTTGCCCAACTTGGCAAGTCAATGAATGAAGCTTTATGGGCAATGGGTGTGTTATATTGAGCAAGTTCTGCTGCGTCAGTGTTTGAAATTCGAACATTGAACCTATATATCACGGGGAAACGCTCACATGGTGCAGAGACGATCAACCAAAGATTCTGAGTTGTGCAACGTTAGTCGTTGAATTGCTTCCTGCTGGCAGAAGGAATGGAAGATGAGTTAGTGGCAGATTGCATGGACTATCGGGGTGAGGAAAATCCCGAGTCTGGGGTATGCCGGATACAGTCTAACTCAAGTCAAGCTTTATGGCAATGGGTGTTATATTGAGCAGTTTCGCTGCGTCAGTGGAGTTTAAGCAATAAACCTGTCATGGAGTCGCTCACTTGTCACAGAAACGACCACCCGAAGTTTCTGAGCACGAATTGCTTCCGGCTAATTAGTGATTAGCCGATCTGCGGTCAAAATACTTCTTCCAGTTTTGAGGCCAGATGCAACGGTGCAAGGTTGTTTTAGTACGTCTCTGTCTTAGGGTGTTAGATGACGCGTTATTGAGAGCTGATGCTTGAGAATAATAACATCGAGAAATTGACCAAGGACTGGACCGTTTAATCTATCCTATAGGCTGATAGCCACCCGGAAGATGGATTATCATTAGCGGTCTACAGCTCGACAGTGCGCTTCCATGCATCTTGTTCAACTTCACACCGAGCGCTTGATGTGAGTGACAGTGTCCCTTACAACTTCGGGATCGATCTGTAGTATAAAAGGTGAGAACTGTGTGCTCTTTGCATCAAGGAGTCCAAGTAAAACTGACCACTGAATTTTCATTTTACTTTCCAGTATGCAACTCCTCAGTAATCTCGCTTCTGTGGCTGCCGCCAGCTCCGGCCTAATCCTAGAGTCTTAACACCATGCAGTATTCCGCTGATAGTGTAAACTGCGATGAGTTTACAACGATCTTAAGTGGACCTATATCAATAACGATAACCAAAAGGTCATTCGACTCGCGACACGTACCGATACCTGATCCTAATTCACAGTGGATGTTGGCCGGTGGACCTTTCTCTTATTAGAGTCCCAAATGTGGCAGGTACTGTTCATATCTTTGACAAGATACTGGTGCCTTTGCACCGCACTCGCAAATTGTAGCCCGCTCCATAAACGCGTCCGGCAGCTTCCAGTTCTCTCCTGTAAACGGCTCGAGTAGTGGACCCTGGAAGTAAGCGATTTCCTGTGCACTGAATAGAGGGTAGATGACATTCTACAGTATCATCGAGACGGGCAGTGGATTGGCTGTTACAGCCTGGGATTTCGATTCCCGTACCATTGAGCCTACAGCACCTGTGAGTTGATTATCGTTTATTCAGAATGAACTCTTCATCGTATAGCTGACTTTGGAGCAACTTACCTCTGATGATACGCGTCAGCAATTCTGGCTTGCTACAGGTGAGCGCTAAGCCTTGGCTAAGCCACCCGAGTTGAACTTTGAGGTGCTCACCATTTTCAGCTCCATCGTAACCGTATGGGAGTAAAGCAATTATGTAGTTTTGAATAATAACTCAGTCATAGAACCAGCCTATTGAATGAGACGTTCAGAATCATTCTACATGAAGCTTATAAAGCCGTAAAGGAAACGATCTGTCTGCAGAAAGCAAGTCTTTGCAGATCAAAAATGAAGGAACCCCTTACCGGAACAGATTACTCTGTCGATCTGAGCAAGGGCCTCTTTCAACGCTACAGGATATTCTTGTCTGCTATATGCTTCTTGGCTGGACTACCAGTCTAAGATAGCTTCATGCCTGTCTTCCATGACTGTGTGAATTGAGATGCTTGTTAGTACGACGTGTTCAAAAGACCAACTTCTTCGCCAGCCTTGCATGTCTGCAGTGGCAATCCAGACTCGGGAGGTAGCAAATGAAGTGCCCTGAAGGCTGCATTTCAGTACCTGATGATAAGTGACCAAATTAAACATGAGACTCAGAAAACGAACGGCAACTTGCTTGCTCGTGTACGAAATTAGGGTGCTAGTTGATGCTTGTTTGTGCCGTCCACGTCTTGAAATATCATGGCCCACAACTACACGTCGCCTTCGCCGCCTCCATTGCGACATCCTGTGCCTACGCACCCTGCTTATATTCCTGAACCGCCTTCTACGCCCGGATCACCGCAAGGATACCAACGCTTCTCATCTTCGCCTGGTCCAGAAACCTTACCTCCGCAGCAGCAACAATACACTCATGTTCCAGCTTATATGTCCTCATTTCAGCAGCCACAGTTGCCGCCTCAACCTCACCAGCCTCATGCTCAAATGCACCAACCACACCAACCACAGCCAACACAAACACAGGGAACTTCATTTATTCCGCAGCCCAGTTTCGGAGCATGGGGAATGAACGATGCAACTGCCCAGTTTGGTTTCCAACTTGGTTCTAGTATGGTAAATGCAGGCCAGGACTATGTTCAGAAGAACGTGAGTGGGCCACGGCACTTTTGAGCTCTGACACGAATACACATTGTATAGCTTGGTGGAAAATTCACGACAATAAAAAAGAACTTTGACGTTTCCAACTCATATGTGATTCAGAAGCTGAGACTAGTTGTATTCCCTTGGCGGCACAAGCCCTGGTCACGTCGCGGTTCGCGGTCTGAGCAAGGTCAGGTCGAGTGGCAGACGCCAAGGCACGATATCAATAGTCCCGACCTATACATTCCACGTGCGATTTTTTGCAAAAATTTTGCAGCGCCTATGCTCATGCCTTTTTAGTTATGGCGTTTGTAACATATGTCCTGATATGTGCTTTCCACTCTGGACTGCAGGATCGTTTTGATCCACGAGTATGTCTCTCTTCCGTGTTTGAATGAGTCTAAGCCTTCTGCAGATTCTGGGTGAATCTGCAACGTTGGCGTTTATCGTAGTCCTTATCGATTTCGGCTTCATCAGTCTGGGCTGCTACGTTCTCAACGTCCAAGGACCGAGCAGTCTACTTGACCTCATGGCTTATAGTGGCTATAAATTTGTCGGGTCCGTCCTGATTGACACAATCCGCGTTGCCTTGACTAAGCTTTCACCATTTAGTGTTATTCTGATGATCGTAACCGGATTCCTCACAACTGCCCGGACACTACGATACATTTTTTTCATCTACTTTTTCGCTGCGAACGCCTTCTTTCTCGTAAGAACTTTCTTGCCCTAACATTGTGATGCTTACACCTTTTGGACAGCTTCGCTCCCTACGCTCTGTTGTTCTCCCCGACCCATCAATGAGCCCAAATAGCACTGCAACTGTCAACACCTCACAGAGACGGAGACGAATCACGTTCCTCTTCTTAGAAGCTGTCTTCTGTCAGCTTGTATATATGCTCATCTTGGTCCGACTATGAGGATACTGGGTAACAAAATCCCTCTGAGACACCCTTGTGTTCGTATCTCGTTTCAATTCGAATAGATTTTACATGTTGAACACAAAACCCCCTTGTCACGGAGAACTCTGATCATCATAGTCTGAATCTCGATCCCTGAATGACAAATGCGCATCTAGCAGTGCTTCATGCGGAATCGCAACGAAGGAACCAACTCAGTTTGTCCGGCAAACTCGGTAACAAATTGAGTATCCCATCGAACAGAATTGAACATCAGTCTTTCCAACGACAATAACCCTTTGAAGGCCGCTGCAATATCTCCATCCGCGCGCATGTCCTGAAGACAGGCCTCAGAATGGAAGGCGGATGAGAGTGACGTTTCCGAATCTTGGATTCTGGCTTAAGAAGACGCTCTAGTGCAGTCAGAGCGGTAAGATGGGACATGGGGCCTGAGGGACTTCGTGATCTGAAAGATGGTTGTTCCGTATAAGATACGGACCTGGTCCAACCAGGAACTTGCCATCTTGGATGTTGTCAACAGTCATTAGCAATGAAGTGCCGGCGGTGCGTTCTGCGCTATCAACATTGATTGCAACACTGAGCGGTCAAGTGCTGATCGACGAAGCTGAAGACGTAGCAGACCCAAAGAAGCATCCACGGAGCATAACTTTAACTTCGAAGCTGAGGGCAGTGTGCCCCCGTGCGGTGCAAAGTTGAGAGTGGGACAAGCACAGAAGATTTCAACGGAGAGAGACGACTCACGATACGTGTATGAAGAGTACGCCCTCAGAGCTTTTGTGTCGTCCTGCGCGTCATCACCGTTCGGTTGAGGCGTGATTCTACCAACTGATCTTGTGACCGACTCTAGATTCATGTCGTCTGTCGAAGAGTTGCTACACCGCATACAAACCCTTGAAAGGTCTAACGAGAGACTGCGCCAGGCCAGAAATCAATATCGAGATGACTGCAATGAAGCCAGAGCTAAGATACGCGTGTTAGAGGACAGAATTGTTGAACTACAGGCAGCAGTCGATGAACTGAGTGATTTGGTAGACCAAGAAGGCCCTGATTCCGCGATGTCGTCTGAACCAGTTTGTTTAATCTCCGAAGCTCACAATTATACCTAATGCACTCCCGACAGCCCCGACTCAGGAGCAACACGGTACATCTTTCACGCAAACACATAATGGCGCACTCAACTGCCTTCATAACAGACAGATCCTCAGGGACCTGAAATAATCGAAATTCTTGATGATTCAGATGAGGATCAATCTCCAGGCGACAGTCATAATTCAGAAACTGTCAAACGGCCTCTTTCTCCTCATCTGGAGAATTTCCATGATCCAAAACGTCTTCGCATGACTGAGACGCAGTCCGAAGGTAACTTTCACCTAATTCAAGAATGTAGATAATTCTTTGAAGTTGGGACTCCTGTCCAAGTTCAGAAGGAAGGAAGAACTGGCCTTCGAGACCGCTAGCGTCTGATGCTGTCCTGACTCGACCATTTCAAGAAGGATATTACTCCCAGGCGAAGGTAGGGGCCTGAATTGGATTCGGTACATCTTGTATGGTCATTGGATAGTGGGCCAAGCGCCTGTGGATCCACAACGATCTATTTCGCGTTCGTATGGAACAATTGAACCAAAGCCTCGACCATTTTATTGGCCCGTACCAATCAGGCAGCCAAGTTTACAGAGCACGCCAATTGATTTGCACGACACGCTTCGCACAATCTATGGGTTCAGGTAGATTTGAGCATATACTTCTACTCTGATGGTGTATTTTTGGGTTTTGCGAATTCCTCGGGGAGAGTGTACTTCGAATGCCTCCCGTGCAAGGTATGAAAATGTATTGTACAACACCCGGAATCCAGGCTACCCGTCTTTTGACGGTGGGCTACGCTCACACAAGACGAAATTTACGGAGTGCCGGTGAACGATGGCAGTTTCCTGGACAACAATTGTGTCTATCTGCTCGACGTAGCGGCAGTGGAATACCAGCTAGAGGGCAATCAAGAAGGTTGGCTGGATTGAGAGGTGGGTGTAGTCTATGCAACCTTCCAAATTGAGATTTTTCTCTAGCATGGAGAAATTGCATATCGTCTTATCATGCTTCTAAATAGACAGGTCTGAAGAAAGAGAGTTCTGTGTCCGGCAAAGTCTTCAAGCCGGATGGCTACATCAATAATTCATTTCACTACAACATCCATATTGTTGACCATGCCGTGTATACTTCCTACATGCGGCCAGCCGCATTGTCTTTCTGCACTACTTCACATTTCTCCAATGAGTTTTCCGCCATCATATAAATGTCCAACCCCTGTAGAGTTCGCAATTGATCTCGCGTCCAACGGTACTTCAAATTCACGTCATAAAATTCATTTGTTTGACCCAACATGTACACATCTCCGCGCCGTTCTGTGCTCAGTAGCTCCTTGCTGTCTGTCCTCTTTGGTCGTAGCGCAAGAAACGCTGCCCCGTCGCGTCGCGTCGATGATGGCCGCTAATTAAGCGTACGGTCCGCTGACAGCATTCCGCCCTTCGCGGGAGAAGCTTTCCACGAATCTGAGAAAGGAGGTGTGTCGCAAAGTTTTATCTAAAAGAGAAAATCTCAAGCCTCAGGATCCGTACGATTTTTTCGGTCTCGTGCTTTTGTAACCTCCGCAGTGCTCGGTCAATTACGCGGCATTTCCATCTTTGATTCTTTAGTGAAACCTATATGGATTTAAGAGCCCGACTCTTGGGTGGCACTTGGTCAGGACTACATAAAGGGGAGACTGTGAGAGCCAGTGAGTTATGTCTTCCTCTTGCCTTGTTTCCTCTGAGTCTCGCTCGATGTAGATGATTTCCCTCTCCCTCACAGCCGACTTCGACGATTCGAAAGGTGGCGTCCGCTCTGAAGTATTGACTCAGAGAAGTGCTAGATTTCGTCAAGTCGCTTGTCGGTAGTGAGGGTGTTGTGAAATTATCAAAAAACTGGCGACGACACTGTCTTTATGGTCTTTACTGCCGTCTAAACACTTGTCGATAATGCTCATAGACGGCACCCACTGTCCTACTTTGACTTGCTGCCACCCTGAACACTGAACAAGTAACCTCAACAGTTCCAAGAAAATTTTCGAACTATTTTATTATACAATGTAATTATCTATACATACTTCTGCAAGCTAAATTACAATCTCTACTGAATTAGCCTGAACTAGCCAAATACAGAGACGGAGTGGAGTTCAGGGCTATAAATCTGCTGTTTGTTCCACAAGGCATTTCGCGTAGTCCCCCCGTGGAACTATGGTGCATCTGAAAGGTAAAGGATGACTACATGGTGTTCGTCAGCCTGTGTTCGTACACGATGTTCACTGACCATATCATCCCCGATGAGAAAGCAGCCTCTGTCTTTATAGGTCTACCCAACTCATCTAAACCCGCACTGATTTCAAATGCACTCAGTATGCATGCGACAGAGATCCAAATTTGTGCTTCAGCCATGTATCTGTCAATTTTACAAACCACAGTTTGATGTAACAAATGTGATAGACAGTTTCTTACCTCCCAGGACAAATGCGTCGTCCATATCCGAATGCAACGTTGAGATGTGTCAGCGGTGCAGAATCACCGATCTTAGTAGATAAAAAACGGTCAGGGTTAAATTTCTCCGGCTCCTGATACGTAGTCGGATCGTGCAGAATAGTCCTTCGTGATGGCTCAGAGAGAGAAAATCCAGATAGAGCGGAGACATACCAGCTATTCCCGAGGATCAGTGTCCCAGCAGGAATATGGTAACCGTTATATTCGTCATCTTGGGTAACCATATGAGGCAGACCTAGGGACCGAATAAGCAATTGGAGGTCGTTGAAAAGGATCAAACCTAGAGGAGCAACTGGATTCCATCTAAGCGAATTTGCATGAGAAAGTGACAGGATCACGACATGCGTACCGAAGGACTTCGTGGACTATCGCTTGAATATAAGGCAGCGTCGCACGATCCCCGAAATCTGGAAGGCGCCCTCTGCCGACGACTTTGTCTATTTCAAGCTGAGCCTTCTGCTGCACTTCCGGGTACAAAATCATCGCAAGGAAAAACGACGAAAGTGCTGAGACAGTCTGTCAACCATATTGAGCAAATACCGTTGCAAATGATAGTTTCTTACGCTTTCTGCACCGGCTTATTGATAAAAATCAGCAATCAGTACAGTGCCCGCGTGATTCGTCTCACCAGCATATGCAAGACCTGCACAGTTTCTAACAATCTCCAGCTGATCGTGCGTGTTGCCTTCTAGGAACAGGTCCTCCATTAAATGCGAGACAAAACTTGGCGATGCCTTTCCGTCGTCCTGTGTGACGCATTGAAATATCAAAGACATATAAAAAGACGACTAACGAAAGCTTGTTTCACAGTCTCAAAGGGACTGTCTCGCATTTCCAGGACGGATTTTTTCCATTCTTTAGCCTGTCGCTTAAAATGGGCAAAAGGCATCCAGTCAGGGATATGTTTCACTGAAACAGCTTCAGCTTCAGCGACGATAGAATGTCTTGAACGAACGGGAAGGAAATATATCAACCAGAAAAGCACCTGGATGAGCCGCCTTAGCCATACCATCCAGGGCTGATTCGGCGACCTCGATATAGTGATCGTCATGTTGAGCAACCTCTATACCATATATGACCTTCATGATCGTGCTAGCGGCATTGCTAAAACGAAGTAAAGCGTTGAGCGCCTGATAAAATTGTATGCTTACTGTCGAAGATGATTAGTGAGATCACTAGGTTCTTGAAGGATACGCCTAATGAGCTTGTGAGCCTCTTTAAGCTGCACTGGCCAATAGACTGGTGCAACTGAGGGCTGGAAACGACGTTGAAACATTCGACGGTGAGTCTTCCAACGTTCTCCTGGAGATGTCGCCGTGTAGATGAGTAAAAGTTCGTGGCTAGAATGCCAGATAGCTGACCGTATGGCATATGCCCAAAGCTCCAATCCCATCCCATCCTGCCAAAGGTTCAACACTATAGTTACCGCGCGAATCACAGACTCACAAATCGTTAATCATAGGTAATGTACTTCGGTCTGAGTAGTTGGACGACCGTTTATCAAATAAATCATTCGCGGCTTTGAATGTATTGATGATAAGGATATTCTTCCCTAGAATCTTCATAAACACCAGATCGCCTTCGCATACCAATCAGCCATCACGAACAAGAACAAATAAGCCAAACTGACCAAATTGTTGTGCCATCTTGAAGTACGTAGCAGCCTCTTTGTCACGAGGTATGTCAAATATATTGCCTAGCAATGGTAAAGGTTTGGGTCCAGGAGGGGTTGGGAGACCTCTTGGATTGGCGTCATGACGGGTCCGTCGCTGTTGCAATTTAACATATGTGATCCAAACAGCAAAAACAAGGAAAAAAACAAGGTGAGAAGGTAGAATAGTTGAAACCGGAAAAGATGACATCGCGAAAGGAAGTCTTGAGGTGATTCGGGAGATGCAACGTTGGCTTATATGTGTTCCATGGCGGGTTGATCGTCAGTGATCGTATCCTATTATAATTATCCTGTGCACATATGGCGACCCTGATCATGAAACGGAAAGGGTAGCTTCAAGCTTCAATATTGATGCCTGTGTAAAATCGGATGATCTAAGATTATCGGGGAGCGAGTGAAAAGGTTAATAGACTTCTGTTCAAGCAAAAAAAAGATCAAGACTACCAGAGACTAGGATACTTCGACGTCTCAAACATCGATGCATGGAACATAGCCCGAAACAATTGACCTGACAGCTTGAATTTGCAATCTAACAACAAAATCGAGAGTGAGCGCCTGGCAGCGCCGCCGATTCTCCAGATCTTCTGTGACCGCGTAGACGTGTATTAGGCTCAGGACCGGGTGGCTACTTCATAAAAAGCTACTGCACTGACCGAAAAAATCGCTGATTCGACTTTGAAAAGAAGTGGTCCTGCCAAATCGGGATTCAACTGAGCAAATCCTGCAACTGAGAAGAACGCCGCTCGCAGCGTCAAGGCGGCGTCTCATAGTGACCGATGGTACACGGCGAGTAGAATAGGATGTGCCGACGTACGCCACACCATACGGAGCAGAGCGGCAATGTCACAGACTGCTTTATGTTTTCCCAAGTGCAGGCTGCAGCGAGGTGGGCATCCGGATCAGATCACACGTGACGGTGACATTTGCGGATGTCAACATTCATCCCGTCTGCGTCGCCCATGAAATCAATAGCGAGATTCATTTGGGTTGTAATATAGCCTTCCGACAGCTGGGACTAGGCCCAAAATATAATTTCCTGGACATGCAAGTCGAAACTCATGCTCGTTCCCGGACGGTGCAAAACTCTGAACGGAGAAACGCATTCATAAGGCCTGGGCCAAAGTCTGCAATACACTGGATTCTTCAGCTTGTCTGTCCGAGGTTGTTGGAAATCAAACTTCTTTTCTGGATTGGATAAAGCGGCCCGTATCTCACCGTTTTCAATCAGCTGGAATTGAGCTGGTATGTCCCTTCCTATCTTTCCGTACTGCTTGGTCAGCCAAAGCGTTCATTAAAAGTCGGATGCAGTCGATAACTGATGAAGCTTGTAGCTTTAATGAACCTTTGCGTTACTTATCTCAATGGTGATCATGGACAACATAAGACCCATCTTACGTGGAAACTAAGGGGTATTGGTTGGTGGCAACACAGATGAGTCCTCAATTGGTATGCAGTGATTCGTGCGACACTCCTAGAGGGCGAATTCTACACCGTGAAGGGTCCCAAAGGCAATCTTGCATGTCTAGAGTTGCTGGTCCAAGCCTGGGCTTGGGACGTTTTCAACCTATGGGACTACAACTAGGTGTTGAGCCGAAAATGATAGGGAGCTCAGGGTTACTCCAATTATTTCTCAAGACTAAGTCCTGAAACTCAAGAGCGGATTAAAAACAGGCGGGACGGCGTTGGGTGCATTGATATCTGGATCCAACTCTCAAAAATAGGTGACTCCGAGCTTGAAGGCGTCTACGGAAGAATCGTGAACAAATCGGTATGTGCATGCAGTGAATACCTCGCCTCCCTGCTGAAACACTGGCGCGGAGGCTTAGTAACAGAAAGGAGTTCTCAGAAACGCAAGCGCAGTTGTCACTGTACACCAAAGGGTAATCAAGAGCTAATATCCGGGTCCTCAGATTGCCGTCAGGCCATGAAGCCACTGGGTAGTGACCTCACCAAACCACAATGTGCTGGCCGCTGTACCTATTGGATGATTGAACAAAGTCCCACAGGTTCCTGTCTACAAAGGCCCTTCAACAAGGGTCGAGCTTTCATCTGCCCCTGTACCTAGCTCCTTCAGAAAACGGAGACACGGCGAGGACGACTGTTGTCATCGCTAGTCATATTCGCCGATTCTCAAATTTGCCTAGTGTTTCATCGCTTAATATTATTGTTCTAGTGACAACGAGCGACCTGCCTGCAAACTCGTGCCAACGGGGAGTTGCTGACGGACGTGCGCAACACAGCCCCGGCCGAAGTCTTGTGGCTTGTTGCCTGTAGATTTGGCAAACTCACTGTTCAAGGGTGTCGCACAGGCAACAAGGCACTGAACATTTTCGCGAATGGAGATATCTTACCCTTTAGTATGTAGCTTTCGCCTCCGAGAAGTTTGAAACAAGGCTAAGAAAAGGACGCTATCAGGCCGGCCATTTACAATATATTCAAATAATGAATGTGAATACCAAGTGATCCTGACACAGCGCGACGCATCAGCTAAGCTCGAGTAGCCAGTCAACTAGGTAAGAAAAAGATCCATACAAGCCATGTGTTTGTCAACCAGGCTTTCTGGCATGGAAATCGTGGAGACTCTGAGGAAAGGGATCTTCGAATGTACAAAAGTTCGAGAAGTAACGTACACCATAATACACTTATTCGAGTTCTATGCACTAAGGGATGAAAATTCTAGAATATCCTTCTACACTGCAGACCAGAATGAGCAATGTTCAACAGCGCGAGATGTACACTAACCTGCGACGACAGCACGGACAACGATGCTTCGAACTTTGAATCTGCGTTGCTAAGTTCTCTCGACATGTATCGCACATGGTGAGGCACCTGCTAATAGCTTCAGTAAGGGTGAACATAGGAAAGAGCTCATACCGGCATGGCCAGCATATGATCTGGCGAGGTTCTACTGTACAAATAACACAATTTCTATGAATTTCGTCTTCGAGAGTTGGTGTGTGACGCGGAGCAACGCGAGCGGCTTCCACGGTATCTAAGAAACGCGAACGTCAGCCATTAATAAATGTAGTATATAGAAACTTGCCCGAACTCGGTGGAGGCATAGAGAGTAACGACAGATATCGTTTCCGAGTGAGCGGAGCATTGCCAGCATTTGTGAGATGAGCCAGCATCATAGTCGCTGAAGACAAGCCGCCATCATGTCGAGCAGTAAGATCAGAATACAAACCGATGGCCTCCTCATCCTGCTCCCCAGCATCCGTGTCATCGGAATCAGATGATTCGTCCTCGTTGACTGGATCCCATTCGTCCGCTTCATCGTCGCTCACTTGCTCACCCCGCAGGAACCTCGAATATAGATGATCGTCACTCTGCCGGTCCATCTCCTGCAAGACGTTGCTCTCGACTGAGTTTTCCACCGTACTCGACAGCTGCGGAATCTTCTTCCCTAACATAAGCCGCCACCCTACCATGACCAGACCCCACAAAGAACAATATAAAGCGACCACGAACTGCCCCATGAGTCTCAGCCACTTTAAATCAAGGCTTAAAACGCCCGGAATCCCAAGGTACCTTCTCCCTCCCACAGGATTCATCCCATCGCTTGCGCCGACATCGACATCTTTGATCTCATTGTTCCATCCAGTCAACAACTTCTTCTTTCCTGCGACCATCCTTTCCCGAGTCCCGAACCCTAATCGGTTTAAGAGGGATGTTCTCCATGTGGGAGGAGCTACGATAGTTGATGATGATGATCCTGGAGAAGTAGTAATAGACCCAGGAAAAACCTGTACAACCCCCGTTCTCCCCATCTCAACACGTCCAAATTCAATTTCTTTGGTCTCGGAAGTAGGGAAAGGGATCGGAGCCGTGATCGTTCCAACTTCGTTACCCCAGCCTCTCAAATTCGTTGCTTCGAGACTGTGAATACCTACACGGACGAGGAGGATACCAAAATCTTCATCCCACGGTGGTGACCACGACCATGCGCCTGTTCCTCTTCCGTCTGCGTTTGTTAACCCCAATCCGTAAAGTGGTCGTTTGATTGCACCAGTGAGAAGCAGCTGAGTCAAAGAATTGAGGGAAATGGTTAAGGATATCGATAACAGGAGAAATGTCTCTAAAACATTTGGGATATAGTTTAGAAGCGGGTAGGTGGCTGTCCCTGTTTGACTTTCGAAGGAGGAGTAAACGGGTTTTTGATTACCCGGATTCGGATCGGTGGGTATGATGGAGGCAAGCCGACTTTGAGAAAAGAATTCAGAGTGCGCTAATATCGTACCGTGGAAGTGGACGAGGGAGCAGAAGGAGGTCAACGCAGTAGGCAGTAGTCTATGGTTTGACCAGCGTTTTCGGACTTGTAGGACATGAAAGAGAGTGAGCTGTAAAAGCGGAATAGTCATATTGACTATGGCGTGTTTATCCGGTCTAGAGGGTAATCCTGATGGTTTGTTGACATGTGTCATAGGATGGGCGTAGATATGAAGAAGAAATCCGTATCCAACCTATGGAAAAAGTTCGGTCAATTGCCAGGTGTACAGAACACGTACAAGATTGAAAGGAGATGTGTTAGGTCTTAAGTTGATGGCGAACCCAAAGCCTGAGCCATCCAGACCTCTCACAAAGGCTTCAACACACATTGCACAGCAGATAGCCAAGAATATAGACCAGTTGATGTCACACATTTCTGAAGTATATGTAAACGATAACTATCAAGTAAGAGAGATACGTACCTTTTGACTCCGCCCAGCGACCTACTTGGTGGACTATACCAGACCCATAAGTTGGATATAAATTAGATGTCTGCAGGAGAACAACTGTCAACAGTAATAGAACCCTTGATATGTTATATAGTGTTGGAAGAAAGAGGGCGAGACGCGTAGACGTGCTCGTAATATCCAAAGGGATCATAGAATCATAGATTCTTTTAAAGAAACGCCTTTCGTGGGTCCGCGCCTGATTAGATGAAGTATTCATACGGGGCGGTACAACGACGTTTGGAATGCGATGCAATAGCACAGCCTAGTCAAGTCAAGTTGATGGGCCGCCTGAATACCAGAGCGTGCTTACCATTGCAATCAAAGCAAACATATAGCCAGAAGTAAGGAAGCCTAAGGGTCCTGGAAGACCTACAAGAGCTTTTCCTGGCTGTGGTGGGGGAGTAGGTTGGTGTAATTGTGTCGCCCAAGCAGCGGAGGCCAGTACAGACGCATCTTCGACTTTATTGCGGATCCTGGCAAATTTGAGGAGTCGCGAAGGAAAATTAAGAATTGAAGTCAAATTGAGGGTTATGTTATATGAAATGAGGCCTTGCGAAGGCACTAAACGGTCAGGGACGATGTTATGAGCCATTGTCAGTGTTGTGAACCGATACCACGTGCCACATTAGCACGTCCATATATGTGCTGCTGTTAACGTTGTCGCTGCGCTCTTTCGACGATGTTCATTCTCAGCTGAATTTGGAATATTTGATAAAACTTTCGCCTTTCTGACCACAACAGAGCTTGAATTTTAGCCGGGATAGTGCGGCCCGCCTGACGCTAGGCCTTGATAAGTTCTCGCTCACATGATTTTCTTGTCTTCGCGGAGCCCTTTGCTT